>CM076574.1:136060918-136230015 GCA_034641835.2 Pinus albicaulis | reverse complement strand
AGCTGTCCTAGTACCTCCACCAGTGACCTTAAGAAAACCATTTTGACTAAAACTCCAAATCAGGATCAACAAATTAAGAATGTAGAAAAGATCATGGTTGATAAAGCTAATGTTAATATGTCCAAAACACTAGTGGCTTTCCGTTTTGAGGGACAAATTTCCAAAATCAAGATAAATATGCCCCTCACTAAACTGGTTACTCAACCCATATATAGGTATCAGATGTTGAAGGTACTAATCATAGGAAATGATGCTGACAGTTTGCACTTGGCTGATGACACACCTGAGTTATTGTTTGGACCCAAAATAGAAGGAAAGTATAAAAAAGGAACCATTCCCCCTTTCTATATCAGCCTAAACCTACATGACAAAATATTACATAATGCCATGATGGATTCCGGTGCCTCTCACAATCTCATGCCCAAAGTTGTGATGGAGAGATTAGGCCTAGAAATAACTAAACCTTACAAAGACCTATACTCCTTTGATTCTAGTAGGGTCAAATTTTTGGGCCTTATCAAGGACCTTTGTGTCAACCTAGCACAAGTTCCTGCTAAGAATCTAGTCATGAACATAGTAGTGGTAGATATTCCTACCAAGTATAGTATGCTCTTATCCAGATCTTGGGGAGCCAAGCTTCAAGGGAACCTTCAACTAGATATGTCCTATGCAACCATCTCTGTTTTCAATCAGACAAGGAGATTATACCAAGAGTCACATATGAAGTATATGGTTATCAATCATGACAGACCAAACAACACTCTTTATTCTATTCACTCATATCTTGATTCTTTAATATTATATAATGAGGAAGGTAAAGATGGGCAGGTATATGAAGTTGAAACACATCAAGACACACTGAAAAAGTCAAACCAGTTTTTTCATGAAGAACTCAATATTCAAAACTTTAGCAAAATTGAACAAATACATTATGACAGAATCACAGTTGACTCTCTACAAACTAAAAAATGAAATCTCAAAACTAATGGTCAGTTTGACATATGAATCAAGTTGCTCAAAGGGAGGACAAACATCAGAAACACAACCCTTCCCTTTTACCTATCCAAAAATGCTAACATTCCCTCACAAAAAAAAAATCTTGGGTAGTCTAAATCAAAGGAGTCTTATGTTCTTACCTTATCTAGACACCTCATTATCAGAGAGTCTTGTTCCCCCAGAAAAACTGTTGACTCTCACTGATGTTACCATCAATCCTAAAGGGATGTCTGTTGAAACTAATATAGAGGGATACAATATAGGCAGCCCAAGAAGACCCAAGGTGATTAACTTATCCAAAGCCTTGCCGTTATACACAAAAATCAAATACTTGAGGTTATGAAAGAAATTTCAATATGCTCCTATTTATAGAAGTAAAAGCTCAAAACCTGATGACATAGACATTGTTCAAAAGAGACCTTTTTCCAAGGAGAGCTATGAAATATTTGGGAAAATTGTTTTACTAATAAAGAAAACCAAATGATACAGACTATGTATGGAATTTAGGCACTTAGGCAGAACCTCCATGGAGTCCAAACACCCTTTTCCCAAGATATATCATCCCATGCCAAAAATAGGAATTTATAACAAGGTGACTTGGATTGGTAGTGTTTCAGGTTTTCATGATATGATACCACTTCAAATCAATCAACACAAAGACATTTTCAAAGTTCCTTGGGATTACTACATGCTTGACCAAATTTTTCCTGGAATAAGGAAAGTGAAAGACACCTTCCAAGAGGCCATGGCACCTGTTACCAAATTTTTCACTATGATGTACATTGATGACATTGTCATTACTTTGGGACCTGATGAAGAATTCCTTCTTCACCTAGACAATTTCTTTCCTAGAAACAAGGTTTGGAAACTAAACTCGAAGGAGAAATATGAATAAGAAAATAGCATGTTTGACAATTCTTGGCAGAAGTCTTATACCATGCCCTCAAAAATATATAGCCCTATTCCTTATCTACAAGAGTTGAATGAAAAATAATTAATGGATGATCCTATGGATGATAGGGTAATCAAATACCATGGCCATTTAGAGTCTTAGTTAGAATTTCTCATTCATAGTACATATCAGTGTTTGATGAAAATATATTGAAAGAAATCACAAAAAATACAAAACAGAAAAATGGAAAAGAGGGCATATTTGAAAAGAGGTAAAGCCCCATACACAAAAAATAGAACTACTGAAAGTGTGTAAATCTAAATACCACTACTAGTGCACAAAGGAGTCTTGTTTCAGTCATCTAGCCTAATCATGGCTGAGACATGTTTTAAATTTATTGTTGATAAGTTAGTGAAAGATAGTGGGTCAAATTGTTCAAGCTTGACTTGCCAAAATATAGATTAGGGAAGAAATATACTGGTTCCATATGCTTAAAACAAAACCAAAGAGAAAAATAGGGATGAGTAGCAAGTAATGTATCCTAGCCATAATTTTTCTAGTCTCATTTTGTAGAAAAATAACATTTGTGTGCAGCTTGTTTTTATGCAACAAACCCATGGTGTGTCAGATTATCTAATCATGATTTAGCCATGTTTTGCATTTCATGTTTATAGCTCAGTGAATAAATCCTTCCAAACAGTTTAACCTTGAAAGTTGAATAGTATAGGTAGAGAATCAAAGGAGCTCATTAGCCTAATCTGAGCTCTAGGAAGAAATAAGGTAGAAGTAGATATTTTATTTTTCTTTCAAAAAACAAAACGATGTCAAGGTTGCTAGTCCAAATGCACCTAAAGAAGAAAAAATGTTAGGAATGTAGGTTTAGTGGGTAGATATGGATTTGAGCTAATCATGTCTTTCATATTATTGAGATCATAAGCTTCAAGCAAGCATCATCAAGAAAAATAGGTAAAAATCCACCCAATGGATGAGGCATTGGTCTCCATAAAGCCAGAAATATCAAGTTCTCGACACCTCCTGAAAAGGAGCTGCCCTCCCCAAGTGGAGCCATTGTTAGTCATCAGTAATTTTTTCCTTCATATATGACTAAATGATTTCCCTAGATATATAGAAACAAAGTTTATAGACATTGTGAGTTCTAGAAATATCACTGCCTTCATCATCCTTAAAGATAATTTTTCACTATTTCATCTTTCCGTCATGTCCAGCTCTACTTACCAGTCCCAGAAAACCCATTAGAGGCTTATGTCACTCATTTTATCTATATCCAGTAATCTTTGACCCAAATCCTTTGTTTTGTTTATACCTAAAAACCCCCCACTACTACCTAAGCCCACCAATCAAACAACTTTTTTGTGTCTCCCAAAATACTCCCAAACACTGATGGTCTCAAGCTATCTCTGTAGGCTCTTTAGATAGATCAATTAAATTTGATTTTGGATCTTCAATTCATTGGTTTATCATAAAATCTATCTTACACTTGATGATCCCAAATTCTAGGTCTCAGTGCAAAAGCCAAGTCCAAGAAAGCATCCACTAGGTCACCTAGGGTTTCACAAAGTCATAGGATGGATTTTGTGCCCTACAAAATCCGTTTTTTTTTCCATGTATGAAGAAACAACATTCAAAGAAGAAAAGGACAGGTGATCTTGTGTAAACTGATCAAAAATTTCATTCAAGGAAGGCTCTTTGGTCCAAACCACAAATCTTGCAAGAAGAAAGCTGCCTTTTGCTCACATTTTTGTAAGAGGATAAAAAAGCCATCAGACTATCAATGAGGTAAGGTAAAAGAGAGAATCATCATAAGAAGATCATTCATAGAAAGAAGAAAGAAGAAATAATATGTTTGATGAGAATTAGGATTTGTGACTCTTTGAACCAAGCAAGAAATGAGTACTAGGGTTACAAGGGAAAAGGCCACCTCAACTCCTTCAAGAGCACATTGAAGACTTTTAGAAATGATGAACGAGTTTGAGAAGTTTCAGAGAACTTAGAACACAACACTATTTACTTTTTCCTAAGCATCCCTAAGACCTAGGAGTTTGGGGAGATGGACAAAATTGGTCACATGATGACAAAAATCCTTCTTCATAACAACCGATAGCTTCAACGGGTTTCAAACTTTCCTCTAGGGTTTGACAAAGAGGCATTGACTCCACATCACCAAGGGTACAAAGGGGCAAAGAGTATTGGTACAAAAAGTATGAGGTTTCAAAAGGTAAAATCAGAGAACTAAAAGGGATCAAAGGAGGCAAGCATAAAAAACCAATACTCCACTACACCAAAGGAAGAAAGATGATAAAGGGTATGAGCAAAAGGGCCAGAAATATCAATTCAAGTTTTGACTTCTCAAGGGAACAGTCAGAGGCTTTTTCAAATGATCAAAGGGGCAAGGCATGAGGTAAAATTTCCCAAGGGGGTAGTTCTGAAATGCATAGGTTCTTTATTGATAAAATGAGTTGTCCAACTTCAAAAGAGATAGTGATCAAAGGGTATAAACGGTGTAGGCACCTACAAGAAACAAAAGTGGTAGAGGAAAGACACAAAAATGGTGTAAATAACTCACCTCCCTCACTAGACATACATCATTTGAAAATTGATCAAAGGAAACAAATATGTAGCTGGTTTAAGAGCAGTAAAGCCTCCAAAATGGTTTCTTTATCAAAATCATATTCTGCAAGAGATAGATTAACCCTGAGTGACACTTCTGCAGGACTGTCACAAAAGGTTACCTACAGGAAAATTGGTAAGGATAAACAAACCAAATATTTTTCACAAATGATGGCCCACAAGAAGACTAAAAGGAATTGCTAATGATTACTACTTAGGTTTCCACATCTAAGAGGTTTTTCAGTATTTCAAAGAGAAGACATGACACGACATCAGTCAAAGGAAAACATGTACAAATAGTCACATGGATGTTGTTTACCAGGGTTAAAGATCATGAAAATTTTCAGATTTACATGTGAGGGTGAAGAGTACAATTTGAGTTGGTTGAAGGAGTTTTTCAATCTTAGAGGAAAACATCAAAATGCACCAGCAAAGTAAAAACCACTTTTTATGAGACTCTACCACCTACAGAACCAAAAAAGGCCAAAAAGCACAGTGAAAAAGGTAAGAAGGAAATCAAAATTAGGAAAGTGGGTTTGGGCTCATAAATTTAATTTTCAAAAGACTATAAAGCCTCCTTTCCATTTCCCTCAACCTCATTTGTCATTGCAAAAAAGAGAGAGAGCTATTGAAAGCAATTTTCTAGGGTTTTGTGCGAATTTGGTAAAAAATTGCAGGCATTGCGTACCGAGGCCAGCGCTACACACCTGTCCATCGATGTTGTGCACAGAGGAGTTAGCAAAAGTGTAAAGTAAAACTTCCTTGTGCACTAGGAGGGCGACACTACACACATGTGCGGGCGCTACACACCTTTGTGGGTGCTACACACAAGCCCAGAACAGCTTGACTGCCAATGTTTACACGTCGGTGCTGCACTCTGACTGGCTCGACAAGCCCATTTACTGGCCCGACTTGACATAGACTTGCCAGTCCGACCTGACCTAAAAGAATAGTCGGGTGGTGCTATGCACCGGTGATCTTTGGCCCAAATTGCTAAAAAAGGGCCTAAAACTCAAATTTCTTGCCTCCAAATCTAGAGCATCAGTCAAGCAAGGTTGGTGGCCCTCTTCCTTACTTTCCAAGCATCCTTTTTCATACACACAAAGGTATTTAAAGGCCTAATGTGACCAAACCCTAGTTGACATAAAAATAAAATTTGACCATCTAAGGCAGGGTTTGCAAATTTGAGAGGATTCTCATAGGTGTAAAGACTCTCAGTGCCAACAACCTGCTTCTAAAAATCTGAAAACACTCCTCCAATGCTTCAATTTTCCCTCTTTTGCTGAAATTTTCCCTCATTTCACTTATTACCCTCTCTAGACCTAAAGGCTATAAAACAAGCTAAAACCTTTTTTTCTAGGCCAGTCACCATGTCCGAGGAAGAAATCCATACCAGCAGTGATTTAAGCCAAAGGCCTATCAAGCCAAATCACAAGGGAGGAAGGGTTAATAGGTTTGAGCCCTTAGACACCATTCAAATCACTTCTTCTCCCATGATCCTTGCATGTTTTCAAGATGTTGGATGTTATTAGTTTTGTGAGAAGTTTAAACAAGTTCAAAGCCACTTAGACTTGACTAGGTTGTTCATCCTCAGCTTACAAAACCACCAAGTCATTTTCCCCTTCTCCCACTTGCTAGAGAGGTATGGCCTACATATGACGTAGATTATCAAGTACTTCACCTGTGAGGGGAGGTACTCTAGGGTTTATTATTATCACATAAGGCTTCTAATACACTTCACCAGTGTTAAATTTCTAAACCTACCATACTATCTCTACCGGAGCATTGAAAAAATGGCCTCAGTGTTCAAGAAAAGGAGTTATGCCCACCAAATGCAGAGCCTTTTTCACCACTCCTTGGTTAAGATTATTGTTTTACACCAGCTGGAGGAGAAAGAAATCGCTTGGGAATTTTTTATCTTGCATGATGTGTTTGCAAATCCCCAAGCCTTCCTTCAACAAAATTTTCCTTCCACTTCAAACCCACCTACCTCCACTCCTCCATCATCTCCACCTATGCCTTCTCCACAAGGAAAATTACCTCCTTTTTCTCCTCCTGATGCATCAAATGAAGAGGATAATTGTGGTAATAATGAACAAGGAGCTGACAGTATCTCTAATGATGAGAAAACAGATGAAAATGGAGAGGAAAAGGACAGTGAGGTAGAAATAGAGTTAGATGAAGAAAAAGAAGAGGAAAAAGGTGCTAAAGAAAAATATGATGATAGTAGAAATGAAGAGAAAGAATATGATGAAGAAAGTGAAGAAAACAATGAGGCAAGTACAGAGCTTAATGAAGAAAATGATGATGACATGGAGGAGAAAAATGAACATGACAGTTTTGAAAACAAAGACAGTGATGAATAGGAATAAGACAGTGACAGTGATAACACTAATGAGTCACTTCCAAGTGTAGAAGAAGGTGTTGATAGTGAAAAAAATAAAAGCACAAAGGATAATGGAGAAAGTAAAGAGGATGATAGTCAATAGGAAGGTTCATATAACAACCAAGAAGTAGATGTGCTTGGGCATGAAAGTGAGCCTAATGATAGTGAAAAAGATATTGAAATGAATGAAGATGATGAACTTGAGGAAATAGAGGGATATGATAAGGAGATGGAAGACCAAAAGCAAGCAGATTATGAGGCTGAAACATAGTTTGAAGATGAAAACAATGGCCAAGGTAGTGGCACAAATGAGACTGTTAATGATGAACAAGGAAATATTCATGATATTCATGACAACTGTCATGACTGTGATGACACTAATCAGCCTCTGAATGACCAATAAATCCAAAGTGATAGTGCAGAAAGTGCCAGAGAAAAGGACCTCAGTGAAGGAAAAAGCCAAAATGAGGCAAGTGAGGAGGGTAATGATCAGTTTGAAGGCAAAGAAAATAGTGAAGAAAATAGTGAGGAAAACAATGATGATGATGAGGCCAAAGATCAAGAAATAAGTGACCCAATGGAGCATGAGGTGACTCATGAAGGCCATGAAAAAGATGAAAAGGCTTGTGAAATCACCAAGGATCAAGGCACCCTCATCACTCTTCTCACATGCACCTACCACAGAGGCAAAAGAGATGTGTTTTCTGCCTCAAAAAGACAAAGGGCCATCTCTCCTCCAACTATCAAGCACAAATACAAAGGCAAGGAAAAGGTGGACAAAGGTGAGAAATAGGTAAAGGTAAGGAGAAGCAAAAGGATTAAGAAGACTTCTCAATAGCCTCACTTCATTGATCTAGATAGTGAAAATGAGGACAAGGAGATGACCACTATATTTCTTCTCATGAAGAAATATTCACAACTTCAGGAGTGGGAAAGAGACTTTGACATGGCACAAGGTGTGATTCAGTATTTCAAGGAGGAGCGCAAGCAATTCAAGAAGGTGAAAAGGAACCTTTCTCCACAAAATAAAATGACCAAGCATTATGCAAGGAAAAGCATGCTTGCTTGTGCCAAACCGAAGGAGGCCCTTATGGAGCTAGAAAACCTAAAAATGGAAAAAGTGCATGACGGACTTGGATTTTTGGTTGAGGCTTCTCAACAAGTGTCCAAGACCTCTTGAGGGACCTCTCCACAAATTTTGAGGCAAAATGGACAATTTTTTGTTTTTTCCAAATTTTGACCCCTTTGTGCACAACACCCTAGGCACTACGCACAACATTGGTGCATCCGCAACTCTCAAAGTTTACATTTTTGGATTTCTCACATCACCAGAAGTTTTCTGACCAATGTTCAGATCATTTGGAGCATTTTTATCCCCTCAAAAGGTCAAAAAACATCAAATATTTGACCTTTCTACTTCATTTTCAGACCAAGTGTTGTACACAACGCATTGTTGGGGAAATTGATTTTTGAACAGGTAAATTGCCTCCCCTCAGCAAAAATCAAGAATTTCTGGAAATTAGACTCATCAGGCTTTCCAACAAGCAATCACAGAGCCAAATCTGGTGTCGGGAAGGGGTCCAAAACTCAACTACAAGAGGCCCTATTTTTTGCTAAAGTGGCGCTACGCACAGACGCTGCCTATTGTGTTTTGGACCAAAAGTCAACAAAACACACTCATTTATTGTAAATAGGTTTTTTTGAGTTTTTTGAGGCAAATTAAGCTAGAATTAGGTTCAAATAGTTATTTTGGAATTTATTTCTTAGGATATTATGTGTCTTGGGCCTTGCATGGTCTCTTGGCCATAAATGATATTTATGACTATATTTGACATTTTCCTACCACATTTAGGGTTTTAGTCTTAATTTTCTCCATAAATAGAGCATGAGGCCCCTATGTATTTTTTTGGCATTTGATGAGCTTGAAGATCACTATACATGGTTTCATGTGAGCTTGGAGAAAAAATTGGTTTTGTGAAGTGGATGAATGGCTTGTTTGGCTTGATGGTGGAGAAGCTTGTTTGCATGATTCCATAGCTTGGTGAATGGTGATGTATTCCTAATTTGTCTATTGTTTCCTTTGTTATAATTATGTTTCATGTTTCTTGGCTGCTATAAAACAGAAAAGTATAGGTTCAGATATGTTTTTTGAGGCACCTCAGTCCTCCTGTTTGTTATAGCTTTGATGTTTTCTCTTTTAGCCATCTTAAGGAATTATTGACTGCTCCTTAGGTCCACCAAAATTTGTTTTTGTTTCATGTATAGTTAGTATGCTAGCTTAAAAGTATGATTCATGGTATGACTTGCTTATTTGAAGTTTTCAAAACCCTATCTCGAAGCCTTTCTGTGAAATATTGATTGTTATGTTAAGTCAAAGAGGTCTCGTTCGATCTTTCCCTTTGTCCATACTTAAAAAATTGATTCAGAGTTCCCAATAACTTGATATATGTTGTTTAGGAGTTCCCTCTCCATAAATTTAGTTATTTGTATTGTCTTATGTGTTTTCCCAAAATCTGAAGGTGCATTTCTAAAGTTAGAAGATGTTATGCTTTCTATGTTTCACTGGAATGTTTCTCTTGGATGTTATTAGTTTAGAGTATTTTTTATTGAGCTTAATGGTTTACCCTACCTCATGAACTATAACTTCTAAACTGTATATGTTTAATATCTCTTAGTCTTTCCAAAACTTAATGTTCACTAAACCTCATACATCACCTTAAGGATCCATTGACCTTGCTAAATTGGCCCTGCAACACACTCTATTTCATCATTTAGACACTCTTGACTTTCACTTGACTCCATAGCCCAATGGCTTTGACAACCTCTCACCCCACCTATTCCATTTGACCATCATACCCAAACAAAACAATCAACAAACCCTACACCAAATAACTAGCCTAAAATCAAAACCCTAGAGCAAAAATAACACATCCTTTGCACCCAATAGAGAGATCCCTTTCTAAGTCCACGAAGGCTAGGTCCTTAGACTCCAAAGCTTGGTTCCATGTTACCCTGTCATTTGGTCTTCCAATCTGCCAAATTACAGGACCCTAACAGAAGGAAAGCATTTTGTTATATTTAGGTATATTTATTATAATAATAATCTAGTTTTAAGATCATTTATTTTATGGAATGATTTTATTATTAAAAATTGTTGAGATAGGAATGTTCTATTTTTGGAATTTTAATGTGAAAATAGTTTTAAGTTGGTTGTATTGAAAATATTTAAGTTTTTTTTTTTTTTTTTTAATATTGGATGGGTGTCAGCAAAGGGAGAGTATATGGTAAGTGGGTTTAATAGTTAAAAAGTGTTAGTTTCTTAAATGTCATATGAAAAATTTGGAAGGAGCAGGGTTTGTACCCTTCTTTAGGTTAAATATATTCAAATTGTTGTGTGAATGGGGTTGTAAGAGCTTATGTTTTTATCTTGAGAAAATAGAGTCATCTTGAAGTCACTCTCATAGTTTAGGTTGTCATAAGTAAAATATGTGTTTTGCATTAAGATGTGAACATTTCATTTTAGGCAATGTGATAATGTGGTTTCAGCGAGGCATTAAAAGATGGATTGAGCATGCACATTTGGTATGCTAGTGTTATGTTCTTTTTGAGGCATGAGTGCATGTCTAAGAAGACTCTAAAAAAGGTTGAAGAGGTGGAATAATTAGAGAGGTTTTGGGGGGTTGTAGTCTCACTTAGATGTGTAGAAAAGCAAGTTAAGCACCATGATAATTTTTGAACCAAACTTAAGATATTTTACAAGCTACACGAAGGCAACTTAGCAGTGGTACTAATTGAACATTCTTTGATCGAAGTTGATACCCTCTCCTTGGCACTACCACTTTGAAAGTCAAAGAAGAAATGTGAAATATATTTGGAACACACTAAAGAAGTTGGCAAGGTTGTTGCAACATATATAGGTGGTTTTGTTGTGTTGAAAAATGAGTTATTGGAACTTAGAAGGTGACCATTGGAGTAGAGTTTTGTTGGAGTGTCAGGGAGGTGCAAGGGTGCAGGCTGCACATTATGATATCTTGTACTTTTGGTGTGTGTTAGTGATTTTAGTGCATTGTTTTTTATGAGAACTATTTATATTATGTTTCACGAAGGAAAAAACCCACAAGTTTGAGATGTATTAACCATTTGCAATTGTAAGATGTGTTATCCCTAGTTTTCAGGAGATAATTAGAACCATCTTAGAGTATGATCAGTTGTACCATGGAATTAGGTCCACTTGCATGGGATGAGGTGTAAAGGTGCCCCGTGAGTTGAGGAAAATTATTGCAATGCTTACCTATATAAAGTGTTTATGATATAATATTAATTATTTTTTTTGGAGAATGGAAGAGGAAGATAAGAAAGGAGAGGCACTAAGGTTTGTTGTAAATGAAACAAAAGGAAGGAAAAATGTCTCCTATTAGATATATTTTTCAAGTTTCCTCTTCAATAGTACTAAATTTCGTTGGAGCTAGGGAGTTGGCCTCAAAAACATTGATTAGGTACTCTAGAAATCCAAGATCTGATATATCAAATCTAGTCCATTAGATAGATTCATCTTGGGCAAAGGTTGCAAATTATAAGGTGCAAATATCCCATTTTTAATGTGGGTTTAAACCTTCCATTTGAAAATTGTAAAAATAAGGTCATGATCTTGAAAGGAGGTACTTGGTTTTACCAAAACTTAATGCTAATGTTTAATCCATGGTGTGATTCTTTCTATTTGGGTTTTTCCTTTAACATTGAGATTTATCTTAGGGTCTAGTTATTAGTCTATCATTTCATTTATGTGTTGAGAAGGTCGTAAGGGTTGTAGGGGATATGATGGTTATTTTCCAATACCCCTCCCTTGAAACCTTATAAAGAGATAGTGTGCCCCATTTTGTTGTCCTAATATTTCAACCATGAGCTCTTCTTATGAGTACGCCCTTGAAGGGAGGGTATGTAAAGGAAGTTGAAAAAAAAAATTCATGTTGAGTCAAAGGAGGGGTATACATTGTAGGTGTCTTTAGAGGTCTTGAAAAAGTTTAAGGATAAAGGAGTTTACCTCTTATTGAAACACCTTCTATTCCACCATTCGAGTTGCTAAAGGGCACTGAATTTAAGGGTCATAGGTGAGTTCTCATGAAGATCTTAAAAATATGAAGGTAGGCGTGATTTAGCATAGGATTTATTCTTCAATGGTTGAATTTTAGGGTGATATTTCCTAGTAAATGGAACAATGGAAGCCCTACCACCCATAGATTAAGTAGAGTAAGAGAAAATGTTTCCTAAGTTTCAAAAATTCTCAACATATATTTTCCATGAGATCCATGAAAATTATGTTCAATTGTTGATAACTCATGTTATGATATCATCTTTGATTCAGGGCACATATACTTTTTCAACTAGTGGTGGAGAGTCCAACAAATGAGTAGTTAAGGTTGTTCATTTACAAGGTTGGCATCAATGAAATATTCTCCCTCTTTTCCCAACTCTAAGAGGAGAAGTATGCATAATGGACTTATTATTGTAAACAATTGTAAATATTGGGTTATATTGAAGTTCAAGGGCTTGAATTTTGTGTCAGTGAGTTCTAGGTGTGTTAGGTGGCAGGGAGTGGTAGGATGAGATAGGGAGTGCCAAAGAATTCCAACTAATGCAGGGGATGCTAACAGGTGCCACATAGTGCTAAGCGATTCTTAGATGTGCTAGGCGTTATCGCATGTCAAGATGTAAAATATGTTGCTTAGTTGTTTTCCGACCAGGGTTGGATGTGAGCCTTGTATTTGTAACTTATTAAGTTGTATGATTTGAGATTTGATGTAAGTATCCTAAGACGAGCTATAGGAAGTTCTTAAGTGAACAAGGAATAGTCTAGTTGTAGTAACTGTAACTTGGTCAAGCTATTATGTCGAATTAGGATTTGGTTGGGTTCCAAAGTTGCAAAAAAATAAGGGTAGTTGTGAGGGAATGATAAATATGGAGTGATAGGGCATGCCAAGGAGTGAAATGGTGTGCTAGAAAATTCCAGATAGTGTCAATGCATGTCAAGGAGTGTTGGGGAGTGTCAGGGAATCACAAGGAAGAACTAGGTCAAAATGCATGGAAATGAATGAATAAGAGTTTGTGCGAGGGAGTATAAGTGAATTCTAGGTGTCTCAAAGATGAAGTGCGTTAGGATAATTTTAGAATAGGACTTGTAGGATGAAAGCCTACGATTGTATTAATGGGCTAGACAAATCAGTCGAGACTTTGTGCTATGCACAACACTATTTTTTCAATAGCTTGGTTGGGTACCCAAGTCACAAAAAAAGTAAGGCTATCTATAAGGGCATGATAATTAGGGAGTGCCAAGGTGTGCCAAGGAATTCCAATAAGTGATAACACATGTTAGACGGTTATATTAAGGCATGTTAGGCACACCATGACATGGCAAGTGCTAAGGAGGGAGTGACAAGATATGCTAGATAGTTCCATGGCATGCTAGAGTGCTAGGGAAGCATACCAAGATGTGTCAAGTGCCAATGTGTGTTTAGTGTTAGCAAGTTCCAGGGAAACACAAGGGAGCACTATGTCAAAATGCCTGGAAACGAATGAATAAGAGTGTGTGATAGGGAGTGTCAGCAAGTCTCAGGTGTGTTAAGGAGGGAGTGACATGGTATGCTAAGTAGCATTAAGTCATGCTAGTGTGCCAGAGTGGCATGCAGCCAAGATGTGCGAAGTTCCAGGGTGTGCCAACACATGTTAGGAAGTGCTAGGGACTCACAAGTGAGCACTAGGTGAAATTAATGCATCCAAATGAACATTTACGAGATTGTGACAAGAAGTGTCAATAAGTTCCAAGTGTGCTAAGGAGGGAGTGACAAGGTATGCTAGGTAGCGCTAAGGCATGCTAAATGCCATGGAAACATGCCAAGATGTGCCAGGTGCTAGGGTGTGCCAATGCATGTCAGGGAGTGTTATGGAGTGCCAGGGAAAATCAAGGGATCACTAGTTTCAAATGCATGGAAATGAGAGGATAAGAGTGTATGACAGGGATTGTTAACGAGTTTTAGGTGTGTCAAGGAGGGAGTGACAAGGTATTTTAGGAAGTGCGAAGCCGACATGCCAAGATGTGCAAAGTTCCAAGGTATGCCAATGTGTGCCAAAGAGTGTCAGGGAGTGCCACGAAAACAAAAGGGAGAACTAGTTCAAAAGGCATGGAAATGAATGGATAAGAGTGTGTAATAGGGAGTGTCGGTGAGTTAAAAGTGTCCTAAGGAGGGAGTGAAAAGGTTATATGCTAGGTAATTTCAAGCCATGCTAGAGTATCTGGGCATGTCAGGGAATGGTAGGGTGTATTAGAGAGTTCCAAATCATGCCAAGGAATGCAGGGTATGCTAACATGTGCCAAGGGATTCTAATATGTTCCAGGTGTTATGGTATGTCAAGATGTAAACTACGTTTCTTAGTTGTTTTCTGGCCACGGTTGGACGTGAGCCTTGAATTGGTAACTTGTTAAGTCGGATGAGTTAAGATTGGACATGAGTAGCCTAAGATGACTTATAATCCATTATTAGGTGACCAAGGAATAGTCTATTTGTAGTAAATGAAACTTGGTCAAGTTGTTGTAGTCGAGGCAAGACTTGGTTGGGTTCCCAAGTCTGAAAAAATAAGGGTAGTTATGGGAAAATGATAGTTAAGGAGTGGCAAGGTGTGCCAATGAAATAAAAGGTGTGCTAACACATGCCAGATAGTGTCAATGCACGTTGAGGAGTGTTGGGGAGTGTCAGGGCATCACAAGGGAGAACTAGTTCAGAGTGCATGGAAACGAATTAATAAGAGTGTCTGTTAATTCCAGGTGTCCCATGGAAAAAGTTTGTTATGAAAATTTCATAATAGGACTTGCAAGAGGAAAGCATACGATTTTGATAAGGGGATGGACAAAGAAGTTTTAGACAATGGGATACTTTGGGCTAGAAACAACATTATTTTTCCAATGATTTGGTGGGGGTTCCAAAGTCGCAAAAAAAGTAAGGATATATATGAGGGCATGACAAATAGAGAGTGCCAAGGTGTGCATTAGAGCAGTACTTCGGGGTGATGTGTATTGCTAGAGTAGATTCCTCACTAAGAGGGAGTGTTTATATTTTTGGGTAGCATCAGATGTGCTCTAGCTCCCAAATGTTTTTGAGGAGTTGGAGTACATGAGATCTCCAAGACCCATAAAGCGTTTGGGGAAATTCCATCAGGTTTAAGAGATATTCAAATAATTAATTCTTTTAATTAAGGACCCTAAGTCTAACTTAGGAAAGTTAAAAGATTAAACTGAATTAAATTAAACATGTGATGAGAATGCCTTAGGTGACGTGGATCAAGAAGCTTCTAATATTAGTATTTGATTAGAGATTAGATCACGATCATTGAAGTTTCAACGAGAAAATTATAAGAGAAGGGCTTGGGGTTAGTTGGAGAACACACACATTAGCGGAGCACTGAAGCTAAGCTAAGATTCTAGGGTGTGGTTTGCTAAGAATTTTAGAATTTTTTCAGCTACAGTGAGGTGCATTATTGGCAAGGGGATGGTTTGATCCAAGGCCAAGAGTACAATGAAGGCAGCGAAGTAGCATTCTAGACCAATGCATAGGCAGCCAGGTCCTACGGAGTCCAGCTAGAGCCCAACAGGGGAAGTACAGAGGCAACAAGAGCCTCGCAGAGTTGATACAGCCCCAGTCAGGGTAGCACATGGGCAATGTAAGCCCTTTAGGGGTTGACACAGGCCCTTCCTGAGCAGCGTAGAGGCTGATGCAAGCCATTCAGGCTAACATAGAGGGCTTCAGAGCAGTGTTGGGGTTTTTGGTAGGCTAGAAAAGGCTCCATTTTTATAAATTGAATTTGAGGGTGTGAATGAGCCATATTTTCTATCTCCGAGGACAAAGGTATTACTACCGTTTTTATTTCTCTGTCGGGTGAACCATTTTTGGTGCCTAGGATTGTTGTACTTGGATTATGCATAATAATGAAAACTCTCCAGAGCTAGCTGCATCAATTTTCCCACATTATGTTTTTTTCGGGGACAACTGTCCAGAAAATCTGTGTGTCACTTTGCCTATGAGCATGTTATTAAGTATTTGATCTGTATGTGTAGGCTGCTAGTTGTATTTACTTCGCTAATTTATAGAATTTTTTCAGAAATTGAATTGTAACTTAATTCAAGTAGGATAATTAAACCAAGATATTACAGTAGGGTTTCTTAGATTAAGAAATTTTCACATTCCCTAGGTCTAGCCCCATTAGGTCACCTAGGGCATCAATTTCCCAGGAATATAGCCAGAGGAAAAATTCTGTCTCCTAGAGAAAACTGCATTGGTGGGTCCCCTCACTCTCCTAAGAATTTGGGCCAATTTCGATGGTGGAATCTCCGAATACCTCAAGCCCTAGCTCTAGGATCAAATTTTTCCTATGTGTTCCCAAGGCTAGAACCTAGTAGGATCAATTTGACCTATTGAAGTAAAAACTCTTGCGTGATCCTTTCCCCTCACCTTATCTAGGATAAGAACATAATTGGTTGTTAAATTCCATCCCTGAACCTGGGTTGGCTCCACTTGGCATCGTGTCGTCCCATTTGGTGTCAAAGGCCTTTCATCGAGGACCATTTGGGAATCGAAGTTCCCAAAGGATTTTAGGCATTGAGAGCTTACTTCATAATTATTATTCTTCTCCCTCAACCCTTCAATCCCCCTCATTTCTCCCTATAAGATCAATTCCCTGGCTTAAAAGGAAAGAAATTCAAGCTCTTTATTCTATCTTAAGGAAAGGGTTTATAGGGCCACTTCCCACCTATTCATTGAACTATACTCTACAAGTGACTTCCTAAACTACTGGGACTCCTCCCATCGGTGAAATTCTGTGAAGAGCAAGGATACTTAGCTATGGTGACAATGGGCTAAGCCTCCACCATTTCCCTTGTCCTAGTAATTTCCCTCTTAAGAACCCCTTTTAGGTCCACTACTAGTTTGAGTGGTAACAAGTTGTTCACAACTACATTTGTGAAAAACTCTTTGGTGTGCCCACGTTTTCCATACTACAACTCCAATATGATAAGTGTAGGGCTATGGATGCTTCCCTTCTTCTCACTGAACCAATCCTATACAATATAGAGAACTAGGGTTAGTTGTCTAGCTCACTTGACTGCTACTTTAGTCCTTCAAAGTCTGCAATCATTAGGCCCTATACACCTGCCCTTCTACCAATATTGTTGTCCTTCAGAATAACAAGAGTCACGACTCTTATTTGACAGTCACATAACAACCCTCCAACTGTACTTGGACTACCATCAATCTTCCCAACCATAGTGAATTCCTTTTACTGATCTAGGGCCCACAATATTGTCTTCATCTAGGGATCTTCAAATATGCCACCTAATAATGGTTTGAGTCCTCTCAAAAAAATTGTTCCTGTTTATCGACAATTTGATCTTTTTTGTCCAATATATGAACAAATCTGAAGTACTCCTCTTATCATCCTTCTAACAATCTGTAGATGACTGAACTAGGGTCATAGATCAGCCACTAACAATCCATTGACTAATTTTTTGTAGGTTTATTTAGATCTATGTCTAAAACTCTATGGAAAGTCCACCAAAACCAACTCCTCTGCATGTCAATCCATTCTTCATATGGTACATTTCTTCCGCATGCTCAATCTTCTGCTGAGGTTGTACCCTCCTTTGGATATGTTGTCTCCATACATACGAAATGTGCAAACCATATTCCATATCTGCAGTCTATATTGTAGAAATAAACCTTGCTATAAGGGTCACAACTGATCTTATTTTATGCAAATTTGTCACAGTATTAAGGGCATACCTTATGAACAAAACATGTTAGGAAATTGTCCTAACTAGGGAATTATACTTATGTACTTCTAATTGTTGTAGAAAAAACTCTATCCACCCATAGAAAAAACATGACTATTGCCTCCATAAGAGAATTGGCCTAGCTCATATGGATTCATATATTTTGGGCATTTGTTTGACTCAATCTTGACATGAAATATAGATCTCAATGTCGACCCTTAAACTAGGGTTCCCTCAATCAATATTACGCTTGCGTCTACTTCTGTTCTAGCTCTAAATTACAGTGCTATCATAGACCTTGCGGCCTACTAACCACCACAAGGAAATATGGTATCAACCCTCTATTATATTTCATGTATAAAATATAACCAACGAGACTCAATCTGATCTTGTAATGTACTAAAACAAGATATCAAATCCTTCCTACAATTTGCAGAAACAAAACACGATCGAAAATTCACATATAAGTAAGAGAATGAAATTATCAATCACACAACACAAGAGGTATCTGGGGAAATAAATTGCTGAAAAACCTCTATCTCTATTGTGTATTAAGTCAAGGAATCATGAAAAAATACAATGCTTAATCTCTCTTCAGATTCTCCAGCACACTCCCAATTGGCTCCTGCTGATGTAGGCAAAATCAGTCTAGTACTTATCTAATTCTCATCCTTCCTTCAGTCTTCCTTGCTCACGCAATTCCTATGGAATTAGCTCCCTATTAATTAGGAAGGTCAACCTTCCTTGATTGCACAATCCATCATGGAATCCCAATGACTTTATAATTGCACATGGGAAATTTTCTAGAAATACAACTGATAGTTATGTTCCTCTGAACTGTGTTACAATAAGGCTCAAGGGCCTTTTTATTATTTAAAAATAATAGAAAACCCTAAACAACCAAAACCATAACTTGAGGAGATGTAACACCAAGAGTTTATGGGCCTCATTGGGGTTAGCTAGGCAACCAAATTCCCAGGGTCGTAACTTGGTCATACGATCTCTGTTTGACGCACATGATACCTCGTTAGAAATATCTCTATGAGGACTACAATTGTTGATGTGATTTAAATAAAATTACCAAAACTTTAATGACCAAAAAACGTCATTTGGGGCCTTAAAACAACTCCGGAAGTTCAAGACCCAAAAAACTGAAAAAAACATTAAACTAATTTAAGGAAACTTAAAAACTAAAAGAGACAATGGCGAGGGCCCAAGTGGAATAGGCAGGTGGACACCAATATACACCTCGATCACCTCAACTCGAATTTATTTGAGCTAGCTTAGTCATCATTAATTATTTAACTGACACAAGTTATTATGAGATGAAATTACAATTTATTGTCCAATTTATTTAAGGGACAAATAAATTAGACCCCTCACATTCCTCACTCCTGGTACATCAAAATTCCTCACTAGTGTGCGTGAATTTTTTTTTGTCCTTTCTAGTTGCCAAGTTTACTATTTCTTGTTGCAAATTTCAACACTCCCTGTCAACAAGAAAGGAATTAAATCTATCCCCATCTCGTACCTTTGGAATGTTCTGTATGCAACACTTCTCTAGTGTTATTTTTACCTGCAAATCCTGAAACTAAATAGCCTCCGAAAAACTGAATTGGTATAATTCATTGGTCATCAGACTCTTATGACTACTTCTAGCTACTACACCCGTCTAGTATTGGATTCTCTGTGATGTTGCTAACATCTACATCCGTGCCCTTTGAACTCTTGCCAACTCTGATCTGCGCTCAAATATCTTACGTTTTTCAGTTTTATTTTTGTCTTGCTAATATCTGACTACATCAATCTAATTGATCCTTCCTACTACTACTCTATTGTGTGCTTCTCGTACCCAGGTTCGATCCATGAGACACATGATCTCAATTGACCCTACCTAGATTTATTATCTTGGGATTATTTCTACATAGCACCCCACCTTTCACCTCGAGGTATGGCTGCATGTGCTCCCTCTGCACATCTGGCTTGAAATTACCCCGTCATTGAGGTTTCTACTTGAGTGGACACTTCCACTCGGTCTCCTCTATGCTTCTCCAATTGTGGCTCCTACACAACCTTCTAAGATTTCTTATGAGGCCGCATGTTGAGAGGTAATTTGTTCTCCCTCTCAACCACCAAGTCTCTATCCTCTTCTTTGCTCCTCAAATATTTTCATGCATCCCTTACCTCAAGTGAATATATGTTCTTGAGTCGTGCACATTGTAAGTGTCCTGCTGTTACAAAAGTTTCTAAAAAAGAGTTGATTTTAAATCGACGATATCTCCCTCATCCGATCTATGATTCAACTAATTTTGTTTTTTCATTTGGTTAGTTTTTCGAAAGGAATACAAATATTCTATTTGTTTTTGAAAAATTTACACCAAAATCTTCACATATTATCTACAAATAAATCCTACTATGATACCATGTAAAACATCTAACCAATGAGATTCAATATGATCATGTAATGTACTAAAACAAGATACTAAATCCTTCCTAAAATTTGCGGAAACAAAACATGATCGCACAAGCACATATAAGTAAGAGAAATAAATTATCAATCACACAACACAAGATGTATCTGGGGAAAAAAAATCCTCAAAACTCCTTTATCTCTATTTTTTATTAAGTCAAGGAATCATGAAGCAATACAATGTTTAATCTCTCATGATATTCTCGAGCACTCTGCTAATTGTCTCCCACTAATCTAGGCAAACTTGGTCTAGTACTTAGCCAATTATCTGCCTTACTTCAACCTTCCTTGCTCATGCAATTCCTAGGGAATTAGCTCCCTATTAATTAGAAAAACCATTCTTCCTTGATTGTGAAATCCATCATGGCATCCCAATGACTTATAATTTCACATGGGAAATTTTCTATAAACATAACTGATAGGTATGTTCCCTTTAACCTTTGTCTCAACTAGGTCTTCCTCAAAATTGACATGCATGCAACTATTAATAGTGAATTATCAGTTATCTAATTTATCACTCATTGTGAATTAAATCTAATTTAATTCACTGGAGCTCTCACTAGATCATCACTCAGTTAGAACTAGTTAAACTAATTTTAATTCATTTAATTGAGTTAACTAATTCACACCTACACCCCACTAATGCATCATGACTTAGTTAACTGAGACAAGTCATTATGAGATGAAATTACAATTTATTGTCGAATTTTTTTAAGGGAAAAATAAATTATACACCCCACATTCCTCACTCCTGGTGCATCAAATTTCCTCACCAGTGTGGGTGCATTTTTTTTTTTTGTCCTTTCTCATTTTCAATTTCATTGTTTCTTGTTGCAAATTTCAACATTTCAGAATTTGACGCAGCCTTCACACAAAGACACCATTGAAATCACATGCCCAGATTCTCATGAGCAACCTCTCTTAATTATCTTGATCTGCTAGAAGAGAACCAACAATATGTCATCCTACTTCCTAGCTCGAACCGACTATTAAGGTATGCAACATTCTTGTGAACCCTCACATGATGATATTTCTCTTGGAGGATGATTATGACCTCCCTTTAGCAACCCTTACTTGACCCTCGTACTCGACCTACTTAATTAGGAATACATCTCTCTTCACCCCCTTGATCAAATGAGCTCCTTTTCACTTGATGTTATTTCCTTCATCCTAAGGCCTCCTTAAATAGTCTTTCCTAGACCTTAAATAGTATTTATTAGACCTCTTAGGAACCCTCTAGAACTTATGGGTTTTATTCACTTAGATCTTGGGAAATATTAATTTTCCTTTTTAATTTTCATTTAGATTTAAAACCCGATCTTGGGTCCAAAATCCCTTTTCTTGGATTCTTTGCCCACAAAGCCTTTTGTGACCAAACTCACACAAACCCATCTCAATAGGCTTGTGGAGTACCTCCCAAGCTACACAATTCAACAACATATTCTAGCTATAGTAACCGTAAATCCACTTAGACCTTAAGAAATATCAATTTTCCTTTTTATTTTTATTTTATTTTTTAAACCCCATCTTCGGTCCAAAATCCATTTGCTTAGCTTCTTTTCCCACAAAGCCTTTTGTGACCAAACTCACACAAACCCATCTCACTAGGCTTGTGGAGTACCTCCCAAGCTACACAATTCAACAACATAGTCTAGCTGTAGTAACCGTAACTTGGTGTTATAGGGAAAAAACACCACGGATGTTTGTTGGGTCAAAACCTCCACGGAGATCGGGGCATGCTATTCGAGAAAGGACTCACACACGACCACACTTAAATGACCACACTTAAATTCCAAAAACTAGATAACAATGATAGTAAAGACTCACACAGCCAGTCTACGTTCGGTGAATCCAGCGGGGTCGAGCCCCCGGCAACCTTCCTCTTCAACCTGGAAAACAAGAAAGAACATGCACGGAAACCTAGTTGTACAACATATATTTCTCCTAAATGTTAGTGTAATCCATGTGAAATATGATATAAACGATAATAACTGCTTAATAATCAATCTTTTCACATATACAAATAGATACTAACACATAAGTTCAGGAACAAGATGGTTCTTCATTATTGCGAACAACATGTACAGAAATAAAGAGTGGAGAGATCACATGAATCCTTCCACGATCTTCGAGCAAACCATCGTCCGGATCCGTCCCGCCCTTGCCTCGCTAAGATAATTTCAAGACTTGTGCACTCGAGATGGCATATAAATGGATGAACATCTCCAGGAAACAAGGGTTTCCTGTATAAATCTGGGAAAGTGCAGGAGGCACGGGAATTCAGACTTGAATTGGGATTCCAACAGAGTATAATATCTATAAAATTTCTCCCTCCCTTAGGCCATGCACATGAGGGGCTTTTATACTCCCTCAAAGTAGTTTCAATCAGTTGGAAACAGTTGGCCACGTGCTGGGGTGGTTGAACTACTGGAGTAACCATCAACCCAGCCCGAAAATAGGGAATTTTTATATATTTTTTAATGATTTTAATGGCATACGCGGAAAAGTACATGTGGACTCGCATATACACGCGGAAAAGTCTGGGCATACCCGCGTATGGGATTTTTAACACTGTTTTTTATGAATTTTGTTCAAGTCTATGGGAATGGGTGCCCAAGGCCATAGAGACAATCATGAATCACATGAGGGTGAAAAATGATGCTATAACAGATGCCCCCTAATATATGAGGTCAGAAGGGGTACATGATGGCCGAAATGTATTATGCACATAGAAAGAACTTCACGAGGACAAGAGAGGACTTCACCAGATTTCAGCCTGCCAAAAACCAATGAAAGAAAACAGAGAGTCAACTCATGCTGAGGCGGGCATACCCATGCTCAGTCAAAAATACATCATATTGAAAGTACAGAATAGATCCAAAATGTATACAAGTATAGCTGAACTGAAAGTACACAATGAATCATCTGAGCATGGCCCGGAAGTACAAGTCAGAATCAATGTCTAAGTATCACATATAGAAAGCTGATCAATGATGCTGAAACTGGATGTCTGATCATATAAGTAACTGAATCTCCAAGTACCAAATCATAAAAGGTGGAATAAATGGTACAATCACGCAACTCGGGAGCCAACATATAGGATGCTGCTGTACTGACACTGCAACATATAAGGGTGAATGGCATCACTGGCAGAAACTGAATGGACTGTCAAAAGTGAACCGAGAAATGCTGATGCAACCCGAGGTCTTCACCGATCACTATGGCACAATTCTACACAATGGGAATAAATGAGCTGAAGTCGACCATGTGAGAAATCTTTGGATTACCGGTCAATAATGTAAACCGTTAACCAGCACGAGACAACCCACCAATAATGAAAATGAGTGTCAAGGTGCCCCAGTACAATCTAACAAGTGCGAATAAATGATTTGAAGTCGAACACTTGAAAGAATCTACCAATCAGGAGGCAATGATGAATCCCCACTGTCGATAGCGAAGAGTCTGCCACTGATGACTGCAAACCCTAAGGTACTGACAAAAATACTCTAGACCTTATTCCCAGAGCAATGAGTCGGAGTCGATGGGAAAAGATCTGCTGGAAGGAAGGCATTAAGGCATCCCACATCAGTCCAGCGCGAGTGTAACCCGCAGGCCAAGATTTGGAAGGAATCGAACGAAGTAGAGTGATGGAACCAAAACCGAAGTACGTTTCTGACATGCACAAGATGAAGCTAGCGCACGGAAGAAACCCTCTGAACCAACCAATAATGAAAGCTGACACAGAGGCGAGAAATCCACCGATAGGGACAAATGGAAATCAAGGTACTGCACGAATCCCAAGTGTGATAATGTGTGCTGACGTCGAACACAGGGGAAACCACTCAGTCAAAGACCCATAATGATGATCAAATGTTGAGCACAAGGTCACCTATCAATGATGGAAATAGGGCCAGGGTGCGACTCTAGGTTTGCTCTCAGAGCAATGTGTCGTAGTCGATAAGAGACAAACCCGCCAGCAAGAAGTCAATGGAGACCTTCTTAAACCAGCACGAGCAGAAGACCAAAACATTTGATGTGATAGAACAAGATACTGACAAAACCGGGAAGGCCGACTGAATAATGAGTCAAGAGACACCGCAGAATGGCCGACTCTGGTTAAACTTCCCTTGAACAAAAGCACGACTCATGATGACCATGGCAATAAAAAGTGACACTGTATAAGTCTGTTATGCAGGAGGCAAAATAAACTCTCCATATGATTGGAAGAGATAACCAACCGGGGGAGGACTGACCAGTGAAACAAGGCAAAGGCTGAACCTAGGTCAAAACTAAAACCATCCCAAATGAAGGAAAAATATAAGTGTATGTGCTTTGTTCAAGGGCGACAAACTAACACTGTACTGCCATCAAATTACGAAGTTATATCCCGTTACCGCTCTTTTTTTTATATTTTATTTTTTTGTCTTTTTCATATAATAAGCCTGAAAAGGAATAAAAGAATGCTATGGTACAATGGATAGAACGAGTATCAAGAAACAGATGCACTAGTTCCTGGGATTGGAACGATCCTATGCTCAATGCAAGGTGGTGGAAACTGGTAAGTGATACTCAGAGGAATGTTCCATCCATGGGTAAAAGGGTGTCAAGTCGTGATAGCCAAGTGCATGCAATGGTTAACTTGTACAGATAGACAAGGTCAAAAGTTGGCTTAAACATTGAGTCCAAAATGAAGCCGGCTAAAGGCCAGGATAAACAAGTAGCCAATATGCAATGCAGTAATACAACTCAACAACACCAGGGAGCCTCTAGGGTAATAGCCAGAAAAATGATAGTGAAGAAGAAGAAGAATGAAGCTTCAACACATAAGTCATGGCAGGACTAAAGAGGACTCCCGAGCCTACATAAAACGCAACATGGGCAACAAGTGATAGCGAGGAACTAACTAGGAAGCCCATGTAAAGGAAGGCTCTACCACCAAGTCATGATTAAATAATCGGCGAGTGAAATGGGTGTAATACTCATGACCTGATGGGATTGACCCTATGGCAAGTGATCAGAATGGAGGCTAGTATGCAAAATGCAACGGAAAGTGGATTCCCTAACCTATATGCCAGTGAAGATCATATACCTGCCATGACGGGTCAGCAGTCATGGATCAAAAACTGGGAAAAATCTGAAATTCGTCAAAATGTACCTGAAAATATACCAATCTGGGCACTTCCAAGCATCCGGGTTATGTAGCTTAAGATAGATTGAAAAAAATAAGCATAACAAATTTTTGCAAAAAATTTCCAATTTTGGGCATAAATACACAAGTTACCTCATATTTGGTTCATTGTTACATTGCTGATTTGGGAAAAAGTGCTCTGGAGAAAAAGCCTCTTTCGTCAAAACAGGAGCAACCGACCGTCAAACTTTACCGAATTTGTTAGGTAAGCTCTTAATTCATCCTTGTTATTCATTTTGTCCGTTCATAAGTTAAAAATTAGGAATTTTCACCATAGAACCATTTGTTTAAAATCACGGGTTTGCGCATATGCGGGTTTATAAAGACCAAGTCGCGTATATATGCGACTGTGCACAGAGAAAGTCACGTATGTGCAACCCAAAATGAAAAAATGCGTAGCTAATGAACGAATTATTGAATTTTTGCAGGATGACTATATCTTGGAGAGAGCGTGAACACAATGCCATTGACAATGAAGTCATGCAGGACCAAGCATCACTAAATATTCTCTGGAATTGTGGATTGCTCAAGTTTTTCAAAATGCCAAATATGAAGAGTAATGTCTGGTTGCTCGAAATTCTTGTGAACTATTGGGAACTGGAAGAAGACTGCTTTATAATAGATCAAATGCCCATACGCATCGAAGTGGAAGATATCTATTTTATTACTGGACTCTCCCGAAGGGGGGAGCCAGTAGACTTGCATGGTAAGCCTTTGGGAGGGCTAACCGTGGAAGATTACGTCCATGTCTACTGCGTAGAGGGTTCCAAGAAAGTTGGAACTCAAATTGCTATCAAAGATTTAAGAGACTTGCACATGAAAATTCTCCTTTTTACCATTGGCAGGGTAGCGGGATCTGCTTCCCTACACCAGGCATCCAGGACTCAAATGAGTATAGAAATGGAATGCTTAACTCATTTATATGATTGGTGCACAGCTCTACTGATGAACATGAAGAAACAATTGACTTCTATCCGAAAAGTAAAGACAAAACATTTTGGATATGGTACAATCTTGATGAAATTCTTCTTCGAGAAGATTCCTGGGCTGAGACCCAAAGTGATCTCTTCTATCAGCAGCCCGAGAGACCCAAGAATTGCCCGATGGGCTGACTTGATGAAGAGATTGGGGGGAAGTGAAGTTCCCCGAACCACTTGGGATGATGAGTTCTTCCTTTGGTGGGGAGAACAAATCATCGCTATGGAAGACTATCCCTATGCCGGGATGGATTTCTGAGGCAATCCAGACCTTGTCCTTCCACCAGGCGCGGCATGGGGCATAGTCGGTAAGTTTGCAATTTTTGAATTATATAATTTTTTGGATTTTTTCAATATATGTGAAAAAATGTGGAAAACAAACATGTTTTTGATTGGATTCAAAATGACTTACAATTTTAAAATGATCATGATACAGATATTGGACCAGTTCGACCTGAGGGTTACCCACGACATAAGCGTCGCAGAGGCGAGGCGGATACAGTAGATCTAGACAGGACCCTCCAGGCTGTACAGAGGAACTTGGAGGGGTTAACCCGCCAAGTACCTATGGCTGCAGTGGAAGATCTGCCTGAAGCCATCCAGAGACGGGTGGTAGGAGTACCTCGTGACTGGGTATGGTTATTCTGCCGAGTTGCCACCGCGATCGTGTTCTATAGGAACACAACTTCTGGGCAGGGACCACAGGATTAGATAGATATGACATATCAGATGACTGTATATTTTGAGACCGAACATGATCGGGCCTAAGCCCAATTTTTTGTATGACTTATGGATCCAAATTTTGTATAGTGTTTTGAACACTCTGATGATATATATACAACGATGTTTGATGTGATGTGACAAATGTATAAAATTGTATGATGTTTTTGATGATTAAATTTTATTGTATGGAATGATTAATATGCCAATCAATTGCTTGATTAGCTAATGAGTCTGCCATCCAATTGTCAGCTCGAGGAATATGAATGAAAGTTAAAAATTGAAATGATCTTTGTAGCAAACGTACCCTCAAGAACAACCGGAGTAAAAATGGATCTCGAACCCGATAAGTATTGTTCAACTGCGACACCACCAGCTGAGAGTCCAAGAAAAATACCAACGAATCAACACCCAAAGATATTGCCTCCGAGAGTAGATAAACAACTGCAGTGTATTCTGCTATATTATTGGAAGCAGGACCAATGCAGACCCCTCTTGATACTAACAGCTGACCGGATGGATAATGAAGCACCCAAGCCGCGGAAGCTAAGTTCCAGGTGTGTCTACTAGCACCATCGGCGAAACCAAAATGACTCATGACATCCGACACAACCTGCCAAAGCAGATCAAAAACATCACCATCCCATCAAAGATCGAAAAACAACCAGATATGTACAAAGAAAAACTATTATATACAAAAGCAAAATGTCAGGCTGAAGCCTAGGCATAATACTTTTTCAAATAGAGCCCATTTCTGGGCTCCGACAACTCGTTTCCTTCAAAATCAACCAAGGTATATGCTCCTTTTTTAAGGAATTTTTTAACGATGAAGGGGCCATACCACATAGACTTAAACTTTCCTGCCCCCAGGGCATCTTTTTCTTGGGCATAGACCAAAACAAGGTCACCTTCCGAAAAGACCCTAGGCTTGACCGCCTTATCGTACTGAACTTTTACTCGGTTTTTATGCGCTTCATTCATCGTGGCGGTATCTCGACGCTGCTCATCGAGATGTTCCAGATGAAGAAGCCGTTCTTCCAGACTGGAAGTGTCAGGAAGAAGCTCAACAACTAATTTAAGAGAAGGAATCTCGCATTCAATAGGAAATACAGATTCCACCCCGTGCACTAACTGAAACGGAGTAAAGCCAGTTGCAGTTTTCACTGACGTCCTGTATGCCCAAAGTGCAGGATATAACATAATATGCCAGTTGGATCTAGCTTTATCAATTTTCCTTTGAAGAATTGTCTTCAAGGATTTATTCACGGCTTCCACTTGCCCATTGGCTTGAGGATAATATGGAGATGAATGCTCCTGCCGGAAACCCAATTTTAGAGCCAACTCAACCATCATGCTATTCTGAAAATGACTGCCATGATCAGTGACAATCTATCTAGGAATACCAAAACGAGCAATAACCTGGTTGAAAAGAAAAAGAGCTGCAGTCTCACCATCATTCCCAAAAGTAGGCATAGCCTCGACCCACTTCGTAAAGTAGTCTACTGCTACAATAATGTACTTGTGACCTTTAGCCAAAGGCGGGTTACAAGTAGTATATTCAATACCCCACTTTGTAAAGGGACCGACAGTAATGACTGGAAAAAGCGGAGCTGGATGAGCGTGCATTTTTCGAGTATAAACTTGACACGGATGACACTTTTTGACCGACTCCATACAATCCTTGAAAATCGAAGGCCAAAAGTACCCAGCACGCAAGATCTTTTGGGTTGTAGAAAGCCCAGATAAATGACCACCACAAGCTCCACTGTGGCAATCATTCAGCACAGCCTCAGCTTCTTCGAGAGTTAAGCAACGTCTCAGGATTGAATCAACCCCTCGACGGTATAAAGCATCACCAATAATTAAGTAATTCTTAGCCAAGTGACACAACTTACGGCACTCATCTTTCGAAAAAGTAGAGGGAAACTTCGCAGTCTGAAGATACACAATTATATCTCCATACCAAGGATCCTGTGGAGAGATAAGAAACAAATGTTCATCCGGGAAGGATTCATCATAGACTATCTCTTCCCCACAGGGCAACTCAGAGATCAATTCCGCGAAAACCAATGATTTCTTGGACTTGGCAGACATAAACTCAAGATCAAATTCCTGTAAAATCACAATCCATCTATTGTATTTGCCCCCAATCACTCGTCTACTGAGGACAAACTAAAATGGATTGGCTGCTGCCAAAACATAAGTGTTTCGTAGAATAATGTAATGCCGGAGTCGCTGCACAGCATGAACTGCTGCTAAAGCTAACTTTTCTATCGGAGTGTACTGGAGTTCAGGTCCTACCAATCCTTGACTAAGATAGTAAATAACATGCTCTGCAAGAGCATCATCCTCCTGAACCAGAACCATACCAATGGTAGATTCTGCTGCTGCCAGATACAAAAGGAAATCCCTGCTATAATTAGGTGGACTCAATAAAGGAGCAGAGGTCAATGCTTTTTTCAAAGCATCGAATGAGCGTTGAGTGAAGTCATCCCAAAGAAATGGAACTCCCTTCTTCAACAATCTCATAAATCCCTTGGTAACTTCAACATAATTTACGATAAATCTCTGAAGAAAATTAGACTTTCCTTGTAGACTTTGAAGTTGACGGATAGAGGATGGGGGAGGCAACCGAAGTATTGCCTCAACCTTGAAGGGATCTACCCTAATCCCTTCCCTAGACACAATGAATCCCAATAACCGACCGGATGTAACCGCGAAAATGCACTTGTTCAGATTCAACCTAATCTTATAGAAACGACATCGTTCAAATATTTGACGGAGGTGAGCAGGATGATCCATCCTCTTTCGAGAATGAGAAGCTAAATCATCCAAATACGCCTCTATAATATTTTTGATGTCGTGGAAGGCATATGACATGGCCCGCTGAAACGTAGCCCCAACATTTTTAAGACCAAAAGGCATCTTCTTGTAAGCAAACGTACCCCAGGGACAAATAAAGGCAGTCTTATGCTGATCTTCAGGACGGATAGTAATCTGATTATATCCAAAGAAACCGTCCATGAAGGAAAAAATTTCATTACCGGCACACTCATCGATGATCTAATCTATAAATGGTGTGGGGTAATTATCTTTCGGACATGCTTTATTAAGGTCTTTGAAATCAATGCAAACTCGAATTGTTCCTTGTTTTTTATCCACGGGAACGGGATTTGAAACCCATTCATTCAAAGGAACCGGATAAATAAATCTTGCCTTAAGCAGCTTCTCCACCTCAGCTTTGATAGCTGTAGCCTTCCTAGGATTAACCAGACGAAGTTTTTGCCTCACCGGCTTAGCGTTTTCGTAAGTCTTGATCTCATGCTGGACAATCGATGGATCTATACCAGGCATTTCCTCATAAGACCAAGCAAATACATCCCTATACTCCTTAAAGAGATCGGTATAAATCTGAATTTCTTCAGGGGAACATTCAGCTTCGATGAAGACATTCTCAATAACATTGGGATCCCTGGAGATGTTCACTGGGATAGTTGGAGAAATCACAGCCATGTTCCCTTCAGCATATACATGTGTTGGTGCTAAAGGGTTCAGGACTGGGCGAACAGGACCAGGAGACAGAGGACTTGGAAAACTCGTTTCAACTTCGCTTAACTCAGGTAAAAAGTAGGACCGATGATGAAAATCACCCCACGGCCTATCTATACCACTCATAGCTTCCAGGATGGCCTCTTCAGATGGAAGAGTGGTATCAAGGCAATCCTGGGCAGAAGAAGAACTAACTGTCCAAGCCAGGGCCACATCTCCATCCAACTCTTCCGGTGAAAGAGGAGTTGGAATGGACTCTGCAGAGTCAACAATAGATTGATAAGAAATCTCAGCTGCAGACATTGGAAATGTCATTCCACCCACTTGACCTTCCGCTAATGTGGTGGTAGGAGAAGGCAAGGTCCAAGGGTCCGAAAAATAATGAGTTCTGAAGAACTATCTTCGAAGAGGAGCCCTGGGGGATGAAATTGCATTTATATGCACAGTAGGAGGAGGAATATCAAAAGTACCCATCAAGGAAGAATACATTCCAACCCCTAAATTTTCAACAGGCGCCTTAGTATTATCCAACTTTGGAATAGTTGAGTCAGTAGATGCATTCGGGTCCACAGGAGGACAATCCAGTTGGTCCACTGTAACAATCCTCCTTTCGTGAGGGAAACAAATAATCCAAAACAATGAAGATGCAATGGCATCCATCTCATAAATCCAGTTTCTCCCCAACAGAAGGTTGTATTCCAAGCTTGCATCAACTATCTCAACCTCTATATTTACAGTTTTTCCCCCAACACAGATGGGAAAAGTTGGGAAAATACCATGCGGTCTGTGAGAATGTCCATCAAACGCAGTCTGAAGAGTAGTAGATGGAACAGCTGTGGGAGATCCAATTCTCTTCCAGCATGTGAGAGACATCACACATGTGGAAGCACCCTCATTAACGACCGTCCAGAAAATATTGCATTTCTAGTACGATGATTTAATATGAAAATCCATATGATGAGGAAGTCTCTTTTTAAAATTAGTCATATCGAACGTAATCATAAGAGAGTTCTTTGGATCGACAGCCCCAAGAGCAGTGAGCAGAGCACTGCGCTGAGCCGGACAAGGCTGGAGCACCTCTAAAGCTGACATGGCACAAGGACTCTGCGCCAGATCTTCCACAATAGAGTAGTTCTGGGCAGCCCTAGCATTTGGATTAATCGTCGTATGCTTGGTAGATGCTTTGGGCATCCGAGGTATAGGCTCAATAGTAGGCCTCATAATATGAAGCGCCTCAGTAGCATCAGGAGCACCCTTAGCTTTCGAAGACTGTTCTTCGTCATAATCACGGGATCTCGTAGCGACATCCACATGAGCACTCATCATGTATATGTTTTATGGATTTTCCCCTTCCTAGGTGCCCCCAGAGGAAGCCCCAGTATTTTGATTTGCGCCAACAACTAGTTGTTTCCCTTGGGGAAAAGGGTTTGTCAACACAGCCTAGGAACTAGAAGAACCTTGCTGAGCTAACAAGCGCTGCGCATCTTGAATTCTAGGGCAAAGGTGAGTAAGATGGTTTCCAGCACACAAATTTCATGGAAACTTCACTTTATTTTTATCCTTTTGACCCTCACCAACATGCTCATTGGTTTTATTTGCATTACCCTTCCCATTCTTTCCCTTTTTCTTATTATTCCGTCCCTTCTTCTTCCCTTCGGATTTTTGATTTCCTTTGGGATCGGAAGTTTGGATGGCATTTACCGACAAATATTGGGAAGGTGATGACTCAGCAAGCACAGCTTGACCAGAAGGAGCAGATTGCAAAGACAATTGTTATAATTGAGTAAGCAGGCTAGCTGCACCACTATTGATTGACCCAATAATTCCATCACCATGAGGACCAGGCTTATTTTTGGATAAATCTAATTTGGAGCGAGGAGCATTGGGCAAATATTTATGAAGGACCCCAAACTGAGAATATATCAATTCAAGCTATTGGGCCCTAAAAATGGCATGTTCCTCAGAAAATACCCCAGACAGGGATACATCCTTAGAAATGTGTGACTGCAGATATTTCAGAAACCATTCCAAAAGGAATTCTCTTGGAATATGAGCTTTAATAAGCCTCTTCCTTCTCCGCCATTCCTGAATATGGTCAAAAATGTGGGTTGCGTCGTCCTATTTAAAATTAGCTAGGAGTTCATTCCCGGCGTCATAATGGACGAGAAACTGGAAATGATTTAGAAATGTAACAGCCAGCTCTCCAAATGTAGCAAAACTGCCCCCAGTTAACTCAATATACCACTTGGTAGCGTTTCCAGTTAAGGTGCGTTGAAACAATCTCAACCTAATCGAATCATCGATCAGGGAGTTAGACGAACACCATAAATGGAAGGTGGTGATGTGGTCAGCCGGGTCCTCTCCATTCTTGCCTTCAAACTTTGGAATGTCTGAAGGAAGTTTGGTGGGAACCGGAGGCCACCCCGGACTGTACCGGATCGGATCATTCGTCAATTTCGACAGATCTGGCAAGTTTAACGTTGCCAGAAAAGGTAAACGAGGCGGAGCCTAAGGATTCCATCCTTGATGGGATGAATTCCCAACATTCTGAAAAGAATACCCTGGATTTGATGAGGCACCAGGTTGCCAAAAAGAACTCGTAGAAAAAGGAGAAGAACCTCCTCCCAACGCAGAGTTACCAAAGACCGGACCAGTTCCCCCTCCTGAAGTATTGAATGAAGAGGAAAGCCCCTGATAGGGGTTCCAGGCATTAGAAAGAGGGGAAAAGGTCTGATAAGCTCTCGATGAAGGGAAAGAATCATTCCCTTGGTGACCAGCGTAAAACTGATTCCCTGCCCCCGCTGTAGTGAATACATGGTTCCAACCTGTAAAAGTGGTCGAATTCTGACCTCCAGACCAAGGGTTGAAACTCTGAGTCTGAGAAGTAAACGGAAAGGACCCTAAAGAAGGATTCGAACTAGGAATATGCCCAGTTCCGAAAGGGAACCCTTGAAAAGAAGCTGACGCACTAGCCATGGAAGACATGGGTGTAGATGCAGCTGCAGCAACGGAAAAGGAAAAAGAATGACTCCCACTAGTGGGCATTCCGAAACAAAAGGGACCAGATTGAGAAGCATGTGCTTGGGTGAAACCAGAGCCAAACACAACAGTACTAGAAGCAATCGAAGATATAGCAATAGTGCCTCCTCCTTCAACAGAAGCAGGAGTCTGAATGCCTGCAGCACTCACAACAGAAGCCGCGTTCCCAGTCGTGGCCATCGAAAGGTATGAATAATACGGAGGATCTTCCGGTCTCTCTGACTTAGGTCCGATGTATTCAACAATGAACGGATAATCAGGAGGAAGAGGAGATGGAAGTGACTCAGAGGGTTGAGATACTTCCTCTACTTGTACTTCTTCTTCCTGCAGAAATAAGACTCTCGAGGTGAGCGGAGCGCTCCTCTCGGAACCAACACCAGAACCAGCTACGAAACCTTCAATCCCTTGTGGAGGATCTCTCTCCACTGTGTCAGATGCCACAGGGTGATACTCACCTGCTAAATTACTCCTACGCCTTCTTGAAGAAGGCTCTGGACTCTCGGGAGATAACCCCCAGATTCTCCTCGATCGACGAGGCGCTTGATCAGCCACTTTAACAAATTTTAATTAGACTCAAAAAAATATAAAGCTAAGCAAGCTAGGAGCAAAGAGCACTCACTATAAGAAAAATCCCTGAGATACAATCAAGCAAACAGCCTTCAAGTATTTCCGCTCCGGGTGATTAGGACCGGACACCAAAATACAGGAAAGCGAAATATAGGACCTCCCGAAAGTAGTCTGGGATAATTACGGCCCAGGCCTACTAGCGAAGGTAACAGAAATAGTTACGCCGACCTCCTAACAACAGCCTTTTCTGGCACAAGTACCCAAGCTTCGCAAGGGCACCCCCCAGAAGTACTGCTGGAAGTGATACGACGTCTGCCTCAGGTACCACAGGTATTCCCCCCCGCAGTCACCTGTGTGGAACCTAGGAATGGCAACTATGGGCACCAATCCATGTCAGAAGCTGGGCGGAACGGTCTTGAGGCAAGATCCAGCAAATCAGAGAGGGGGTATCTCTCTTCTCGGCCTTCACTTCCCCTTGCGCTTGACTCTCTGGAGGAGAGCTTTCCCGGTCCACCTAACGGAGTTGGATTTCGCTCAATTAATAAACTTCTATGTTTTTGTTTGAGCGGCCTTGGAGAGTTAACTCTCCACTCACCTAATCCAAGGCCCTACAACCTAGCTAGTTGGTGTATGACACTTAATAAAAACTTGCTAGTTGTTTTTAAATTATAGCGCTTATTTTAATCGGTTGTTATATTAAGTCAAAGGGATACGGAAATGAAACTCGTGGTGTTTTGTGATGCAGAAAAGAAATTAATGAAAACCAAACTACATGCAAATGCAGTAATTTCCTTTTGATGAAAAGAAATTTCTACACGGGTTCTACGAGATTATATATTTTTCTTTTCAAATATCAAACTCACACTCGCAAAATCTATGAAAATGACTACAAATGCTTAAGTGCACCTAATGCAAATAACTAAGAGCATGCAAATTCTAAGATGAAAAATCTACTAAAGTAGAGAGAAATTTCCCAAAGATCCTTCAGTTTTATCACTTTTTTATTGTCCACAAAACTAGTTCCCAAAAGTAGAAACTCTCAATATGAAGACATCAAAATATGCTTGAAAACAAGAGGAAGAAACCAATGACAATTCCTTTCCAAAATCAAGTCAAAAACCAAAGGCAAGAAATCTCAACAAAGCTTCAAAAGATGTAACAAAACGAAAACAAAAGCAAATGACAAAACAAAATGTTTTTGAGCTTTTGAATTTTATAAAAAAGAAGAGCTCAAAGAGACCAAGAAAACTATCAAATTCCAAGCCAAACAACTCTGAATTTCAAGCAAAACTTCAAAAACGCTCCAAATCTTATAGGGTTACTTTAGTAGCAAGATTTATATGAGCAAAAGAAGACAAGAAACTCAGTAACTCAGCCTAGAAGAATAGTACAACCTTGCAGCAAACAACTACTTCGAAGAACCAAGAAAGACTCTTCAAAAATTGCAACAAGACCTAGTCAACTGAACTCAAGAAAACCAACCAAAAAAGATGGGCAAAAATCGAAGCGCAAAGCAAGACACAAAGGTAGGAAAGAGTAAATGAGCAGAGGCTCTCTGTTCTGATTAAGTAGAATAGCCAAGAATCCCCAAGAAGAGATCTTGGTACTCAAACCAGAAATGCAAGCACTAAAGACAAGATTTGCCTAATAAGCCAGTTTTCAACCAAGAGAGAAAAAAGACCAATAACCACTACTAACCCAAAGACACTGCAGGAACAGGTCTCCACAGGTAGACAAGACTAAAAAGTCAAGAAATCAAAAATTTCAAAATTTACCCAGGCATACACTACTTGACAGTTTTGAAACAAGCGTGCATACGCGACTGTGTCAAAGGAAACCCGTGTATACGTGACTTCCTTTGAAGCAAACTGCGTGTATACACGTCTGTGTACAGACAAAATCGCGTATGAAAAGGTAAATAATGAAAAATAAAAAAATATCAAGCCTGGATAAAGAGCCAGGTCTTCAGTCTGAAAAGGCGAGAAAAGTTAGGCGGGTAAAATAATAGCTAAAAGCTGACAGAACGCACCCAAACGGTAGAAACCACCCAACAGGGGAATCACAAAAATGCGATCCCCAACGGAGTCGCCAGTTCTGTTTCGGGGAAAAACACCCTAGAGGTTTGTTGGGTCAAAACCTCCACAGATCGGGGCATGCTATTCAGAAGGACTCACACACAACCACACTTAAATGCTAAAAACTAGATAACAATGATAGTAGAACTCACCCGTAGTCCTACGTTCGATGTAGATCCCGTGGGGTCCAAACCCCCAACAACCCTTCTTCCTCTTCAACCTGGAAAACAAGAAAGAACATGCACGGAAACCTAGTTGTACAACATATATTTCTCCTAAATGTTAGTGTAATCCATGTGAAATATGATATAAACGATAATAACTGCTTAATAATCAATCTTTTCACATATACAAATAGATACTAACACATAAGTTCAGGAACAAGATGGTTCTTCATTATTGCGAACAACATGTACAGAAATAAAGAGTGGAGAGATCACATGAATCCTTCCACGATCTTCGAGCAAACCATCGTCCGGATCCGTCCCGCCCTTGCCTCGCTAAGATAATTTCAAGACTTGTGCACTCGAGATGGCATATAAATGGATGAACATCTCCAGGAAACAAGGGTTTCCTGTATAAATCTGGGAAAGTGCAGGAGGCACGGGAATTCAGACTTGAATTGGGATTCCAACAGAGTATAATATCTATAAAATTTCTCCCTCCCTTAGGCCATGCACATGAGGGGCTTTTATACTCCCTCAAAGTAGTTTCAATCAGTTGGAAACAGTTGGCCACGTGCTGGGGTGGTTGAACTACTGGAGTAACCATCAACCCAGCCCGAAAATAGGGAATTTTTATATATTTTTTAATGATTTTAATGGCATACGCGGAAAAGTACATGTGGACTCGCATATACACGCGGAAAAGTCTGGGCATACCCGCGTATGGGATTTTTAACACTGTTTTTTATGAATTTTGTTCAAGTCTATGGGAATGGGTGCCCAAGGCCATAGAGACAATCATGAATCACATGAGGGTGAAAAATGATGCTATAACGAATGAATAAGAGTGTGTTGTAGGGAGTGTCAGTGAATTCAAGTGTGATAAGGATGAATTCTGTTAGCTGGAGAATTTCAGAATAGTATTTACAGGAGGAAAGCCTATGGTTGTTATAAGGGGCTCGGCATAGCACTAGTTTTATACAAAGGAAGATCACTTTGTGCTAGGCACAACATTGTTTTTCCTTTAGCTATTTTTTATATATGAGATGTGGCACACTTTGGCTACATGCTCATGTTTTAAACTATTCTAGATAATTGCATATTGTACATTGTTGTGTATAATTTTTGGTGCACTCAGCTTGTGTCGGATTATATCTTGTGTGCCTTGTGCATCTTGAGGTTCTTGCAAACTCTCAGTTAATGTTCTAATATTTATATGAACTGAACATACATGTGAAATATTTCCCGTGTAAGCTATGTTGCTTAGTTATTTTATAGCCATGGCTAGATCATGTGATCAGTATCTTGGAAACAAGTTAAGTGGGACAAGTTGAGCTTGGACATGAGTGGCATAAAATGAGTTATAGGCAGCTCTTAGGTGAACAAAGCACAATCTACTTGTAGTAGGTGCAATTGGTCAAGTTTTTGCAGTTGAAGCAGGCCAATATTGTCTCATGAACTTCAATAGCCAAGGAATTCATTGGGTTCCAAGTCGTGAAAAAATTTAAAGGCTAGCTATGAGGACATGAGTGCCAAGGCATGCTAGGGAACTCTATGATATGCTAAATAGTGTGAAGGCATGTCAAACATGCTAGGATGTGCGAAGTGATAAGGCATGCCAAGATATATAGGGGTGTGTCAATGTGTACCAGGGACTGTCAAGGCAAAAAAATGGAGAAAAAAGTTAAACTACAAGGAAATGAACACATAATAGGGTTAATAAGTCAAAAATTTACCTTTTCCAAGAGGGGCATGCTAGGCACACCACCACTAGGTGACAATAGGTGCCAAGTGAAAATTCTTAGTGCATTCTAAGTGCCAAGTATTCCTTTGTTTCTTCTCATCTATTTTCTCACAAATGATCTCAAATAAATTAACATTAAAACATTCCAAATCATACCAAGGCATCTCAACCTATTCCATAAATGCTAAGACTTCCAAGAGCCAACACGTGCCAAGCGCCAATATGTATCAAGGAGTGTTATGCATGTTATGAAGTGGAAGGGCATGTTGAAGAGTGCTAAGGTGTGCTAGAGAGTGCTAATGCATGTTGAGAAGTGTTAAGGAGTACTAGGAAAAAACATTAATGGATCACTAGGTAAAAATTTATGGAAGTTAATGAATATGAGGAACATGTGCCAGAGACTAGTGTTAATGAGTGTTGCCTGTCATGCAAGGAGGGAATTACGAGGTATGATAAGCATTGGTAAGTCATGCTAGGGAATATCAAGGAATGTCGAGAATTACCAAAGTGTGCTTGGGAGGTCTATGGTATGCTAATTATATGTGCCAATATATGCCAATACATGTCAGGTGCTAAGGATGTGCAGGGTGCTAGGGTATGTCAATATGTGTCAAGGCAACAAAAGGAAGAACCAATAAGAGGTTTAATAAGTAGAGACTTTATCTTTTTCAAAAGGGGCATCCTAGGCACTATAATAATAGGTCCCAATACATGCCCAGTGGCATTATGTGCCAATTTCTAATGGATGTCAATGCATTCAACCAAGGTGTTCCAGGGCATGTTAGGGAATACATGCATGCCAACACATGCTAGGAGAGTTCCATGTTGTGCTAGTGCATGCCACCATGTTCTTGGGCATTAGTGTCATCACAAGATGTTATACATACAGATATGTTCCAAGACATGCAAGGTGCTAAGAAATGTTAGTGTGTGCCAAAGCATTAATTTAAGGTGTGCCCATATTGTTGAGGAGTGTTAGGTCTTTCTCATTAATAGGATTGTGAGAGCTTGATTATGTATTAAATAATATATTTACCACACACACTAGTGGAACTTTATCTAAAAGGAATTTTCTAGATAATAAACTTAATAGATATGAATCATGTGTTGACTCATAGGAAAACTCTATTGATCGATTAGTCATTACTTGAGAGAAATGATATACACTAATTACTTCTTAAAAAATTGACTGACTCTAACCACTATGGCCTTGGACATATTATAAAAATTACTCCACAAAAATGCTCTTAAATCATTATCTTTTGATAAAATATAATTTAATAGGCACATAACGTCATCAAAAACTCATTGGAATGATCAATGATGATCGACATTTTTTGATCGTCACCAAAAGTAACAAAAAGAGCATTTGTGAGGGTCATTAAAATTTTGTCACTAGAAGTGTCACCAAAGAGATAATTAGTGATGGGACTTTAACGACCCTCACCAAAAGTGTCATTGAAAATGACTTTGGTGACGAACCTTAAAGGACCATCACTATATACACTTACATTGACGCCTTTTTAAGGACCGTCACCATATGTGACATTGGTGACAGACCTTAAAGGTCCGTCAGAAGCATGACCCTTACCAATTTTCTTTTTTCTTGTAGTGTGAATCCAAAAGAAGGAAGATTAGAAATTACCTGCAATGACTAGAAACAAAAGTTAGTTCTGGTGAGGAGGGTATTTAAATGACAATTATAAAAATTAGAGTAAGGGAACTTAGGTGAAAATTATTACCTTAAGAATTGAGTATAAAGTAGATCTATGGTCACACAGAAGAAAATAGTTAATGCCGAATTTTACGCACTGTATACATGTCATTATAAAAATATAAGAAATCATACATATGAAGGTTGAAGAAAAATTTCCATATGGAACACTTCAAACACAAGTGCTTAAGGAAAGTCAGAGTGGTTCATTTTCATATATGATATAGAATATATATATTAGTTTAAATTCTTCACGGAAAATGAAAATACATAGGATAAACTACGCAGAGAATAATGAACAAAAAAACCTCGTTCTAGTCAAACCATCTGAGTGTGAAGACGCCGGTAATGAAACCAAAATTGTAAAGTAGTAATTTATGTGGTTTGTGAATTAAAAATCTGCACAAGAAGACTCAATGAGGACTATAAATCCTTGAGTCAACAAAATTGGGAAATTGTTTCTAATTATTCGGTGAAATAAACCGATACTCTAGATTCCAGCAATCCTATAAACCCAAAATAAACTATAAATCCACATTGAAAGGGAAGCTCAAGAATATCAGTTAATTGCATGCCATGTGATTTTTTTTTTAACGACATGGCCAGGAGGAGGAGGTTGCTCCACTATTCATTTGCAAGTTAAAAATTCTATCAGAGAAGAAGTGATATACAATAGTTTTCTATCGAAAAGAAATACAAAGAATAATGGTATGAAAATAGCGAAACCAGTATTAAGAGTTGACAGACATTCTCATTCTAGTGTTAAGCTCGAAGGACAATGTCAGCCTTCCTCTCACATACAGATATTAAAAATTCCAAAATCTCTGTTTATTGGAAAATCTAAAGGAGTAATAACGAGACTAGAAGAAGTGGAGTAACAACCAGTATTGTAATAACTAAAACGAAAATTGCATAAGAGTTGCGTATATTCATTACAGTCGATACCTCATTATCATTTAGATGGAAAAAATTACCAAGCCTAAGTTCCATGAATTTCACAATAAAACTTACCAGAACACACAATAACTATATGTGAGTCAATTAGAGAGACACAGGTTTTGAAATCCATAACGACCCCGAGCTTCTACTCACAGGAAAATAGAGCTAGAAAGGAAAGAGTTCATCCAACTTGTTTCGGTCCTACACATAAGGAAATTTCATTATTTTATAAACTGAAAGAATAAATAATTGATGAAGACCAAAAGAAATTCACGAAGATAGGGATGTTTCATTTATGTGGAATGTGGGACGTATTACCTATAGGTAGAATGGAGGTGTTCTCTGCGTGTACAAAACATTACATCCTCGGTCTTGCAGGAGTTGTCTCTCGGAGTAGAAGTGAATCACTAAAACCATTTTCCGACATTCGTGAACCAACGGAGAAATTCAATAACGAAAAAACAATAATATTTATGCGGATTGAAAATCCTAAGTGAATGTTAATCCTGGTCATCCACGTTTTGATAGATCATAGACTATTCCACGGATCAAATTATTGGAAACTGGGCAGAGAAAGCCATGTGATCCAGAAAATTAAATTAATTGCCAAGAGATCTCGAGGTAAGTGTTGAGTTACGAAATGGGTATTTATTTACTATTAAGTTCATCATCGTTTTCCTTGATTCTTATCTTTTTCATAACTTAATGTGCTAATATATTGAGGAATTATGGTAAGAAATGAAGGAATCATTTGCAGTTACAATTTAACTACCTTTTACCCTTATTTATGCAGGAAAGAGACAAAAGGAACGATTACTGTTCCCTGACATTGGAACAGCAGAATATGACAAGAAAACGAAGGAACGCGTCGGTTGCGGACAAGGCTGAGAGAAAATCTGAGGGATCAACATGGAATAGGAAATATGTCTTAAGTTAGAAATCAGTTGCGAATCCCTTAGGATCGAGAGATCCTGAGGGATCGCATTTACCATTTACTCTTCACCCCTTTCTAATTATAAAAGAAAGCGATTATAGGAAGAAAGGGAGAGGAATCTCTGTTATTTTTCAAGTTGTAAGTTTAATTACAGACTTGTGTCGTTGAAGGAAGAGATTATAGTGTAATGTTACTCAAGTTCGATGATTAATATATAATTGAAGTTGTTGTTCTCTCGCGTTGTCTGAAGTATCTTAGCAGTGCTCGCTGGCGGCTAAGGACCGACCTCTGGTGAAGTTAACTGCTTCCTTGTGTTATATTTATGATTCTTCTAGATTTTGGTTTCTTTGATAATTTCTTGTTTCTGTGATTTTATTTTATTAGTTGTTCATTACTTTCTTGTAACGAAGTAGTGTATTTTCTGTTTATAATTTACATCGCTATCATTTGATTTGAGTCTTGTTCATTACTGCGTGAATTATCTAGATAGTGCATTGCATTGATTTAATCATCTGTAAGAGTTTGATTATTGCTATTAGACTCTCAGAAGTGATACCATTCCTATCTTGATTTCTTTATAGATATTTAGTATATTTTAGATTGAATCAACTAAGTAGAGGTGAGTTATTGTTACTGTACTCTCGGCTGATAATGTTGTTACTTGAATTGCTGTAAGATTTGATTTTAGTAGAGGATTGAGCTTTGATATTCCCTTTAATAATTGAAATTGGAGTTTATTATATGATTCCATTTATTCTTGTGTCAAGATCTATACTACAATTTAGGAAACATTACTCTCTGAATTAATAGCAGCCACATACTATGTACACTCTTGAAATAAAAGGACTTTCCGAGATTGATGATTAATGTGGGATAATTAGGAGTTTTAAAAGGCACCTTTTATCACTCAAAATTTTGGCACCGTTGCCGGGGAGAGTGTAGCCATATACAAAGAGTGATGCATATCTGATAATTTTTTTTGAGGAAGAACTAGGTATTGAAAATGGAAGGTAAGAACCTACGTAACGAGCGAGTAAAGTGCTTTCTCTTCCACCCTCTTTTCAGCATAATTATAGAAAAGTGAAGTAGGTGTTTGACGCTTTTCTATTGAGAGGGAATTGGGTATAAAAATGGAAGGTAAGAACCTGCATACAGAGCAAGTAAAATGCCCGCTCCCTCACCCACCTTCCAACAGAATTGTTAGGAACTTAAGGTAGAAATAAAAATTTGAATTTTTTTTTGCATGAATGACTAAGAAACTTGACAAGGACAAAATTATTCCTCCTAAACCTGAAAAATCTAAGGGACCGGTGAACCTTGGACGATCAAATTTTATTGATAAAATCTTAAGAAAATCTGAGTCTCAGTCATCAGTAGGACCCCAAATTATTGTTGCCAAACGTTCTATTGACTTCCTTAAAACTGCATAATCACCATCTGTAGCTAACGATGAGATTCATAGTAAAATCAAAGGGGCTAAGTAGAGTTTTCAAGATACTGAGAACGTAAAAGCCTTCCCTTCACAAGAAGGAAATTCTTGCAACCTCCGTGAAGGAAAGGAGAAACAGGTAAGCTTGAAATTGAATTACCAGAACTGAGATCTCCTGAAATAGTGACTGAGCAGAGGATACCCAGTCTTCCAGATCAAGGTAGTGGTGTTAAAAATTTTCCAGCCTCTGGTGGGCATCCTAGGAAAAAATCTCCAGCTCTGGAGATCCCTGAAAGATATTGGCATATTTTTGACCAAATGGCTCATAACCAGCAAACTCAAACTTCTACATTACAATACCCTATCGTTGACACAACTGTCAATGCTCCCATGAAGGCTATCCCATTACAAAACATCCCTACCTTTCATGGGCTAACTTCAGAAGATCCTGATGCATTTATTTTTGAATTTGATGTCTTATGCAGGGGTTATGAGTACAGTACCGACCCCCAAAAAATGAAGCTATTCCCCTCTACTTTGAAGGGAGCATTTCTATGTTGGTTCATGGGACTTGGTGGAGGCACCATCAATTATTAGGACCAAATGAAAACATCTTTCCTTAAAAAATACCAAGATTATTTTCGAACTAGAGAACTAAAATATGAAATATTTCAAATGATAGCCAAGCCTAGCGACAATTTGGAAGAATATGCATAACATTTCCAATATAATCTGCAAAGATCTCCTTATACAAATCTGCCTGATAATGTTCTAAAAACCACACTGATTAGAGGTATGAAAGACCAATGGGTAGAGACACTAAATATAATGGGTAAAGGTGATATTTATCAAGAAAATTATAATGATATTGTAAATTTGTGCATCAAGTGTTCCAGGGGCAGTTCAAGGCTGAAACCAGTCGAACGTGATGCAAACCTCATAGACAGAAAATCTTCAGGAGAAAGCGTTACATGAAGTGAAATCGGTAATTTGTTAGAGGATTTCAAGACAGATATCCTGTGGACCTTGACAACACAATTGGATGTCATGCAAGCTAAGAAAAAGCAGGATATAGAAAAACATAAATTAGCTATTTTCTGCCCCCGTTGCAGAAAAAAGCACTGTCATAAATAATTCACTCTAGATGCGATACGAACATGCGCCATATGCACTAAAGAACATGCCACAGAAATATGCCCATCACTCCCAGGATTAAAATCAGTCTTCAAGCAAGTGGGAGAAGAAGTAGAACCAGCATATCTATTGAACTAGCATCGCTAATAGCAACCACATCAGACAGGTATGCCTACCGATCCATCTTCATTTTTTCCATCATCGCAATATAATTCTCAACAATATTCAGGGGCAACATGGCATAATCAACCACCTTTTTTGCCACCTAAAGCATTTTTTATACCACCATGGCCCAATCAGTCAAATCCAAATAACAATAGTTGGCCAAATTTCCCTTACCCACCACCATTCTAGCAGAACAACCCTTATTCTTCCCAATGGTCCCCTTCCACTTCACAAAATTAGAACTGGAAATCAAATTGGAAAAGATCTACAAACCAGCCTATGGGAACAGTCCATCTGCCTCAACCAACTATACTAGCACCTTACACATTGCAGCAGAACCCTCAATCCAATCTACGACCACAGCTCCCAACCCAACCTAACCAAAATCCTAACAATAGACCAGTCCAATCCGTACAAATTATGGAAGGACCAGAGCCAGAAACTGAGTTGAGGGAGTGTAATGAACTCAAATTAAGGTCTGGATGGATAATTGAATCATAGGGGGACAAAAATATACAATTAGAAGATCCTTTACCTGTAGAAAAAACACCTCAAGTGGGGAATATGGTTAAACAGAAAATCCACGATCAAACTATTATCTCTTCTCCACCATTCCCAGAGAGATTGATTATACCCCGCTCAATAGAATATCCCGATTTTGATCTTCTGTGAGAATTTAAAAATCTGTGCGTAAAAATACCTCTCCTCCAAGCTATTCAGGACATTCCAATTTATGCAAAAACTATTAAGGAATTGTGTACGAAAAATCCAAAGAGGAAAATAAAAACAACCCCAACTGTCCACGTAGTCGGAACTTTGTTTGATTTATTATCAGGTAGAGAAACACTGGTGAAATATGAGGACCCACGAAACCCTATAATCATGGTACAAATAAACGGATGTTCCTTCCCCAATGCATTATTTGATCTAGGAGCAGCCATTAATATTCTCACAACAACAACCTGTCAAAAACTTGGCATTACAGCCTTGGATCCAACCACGACCTTGTTGGAATTGGCTCACCGATCGGTTGTCAAACTAGAAGGGACATTACAGGATGTAATGGTGTCTATAGATTATTGGGAATACCCAGCAGATTTCTAAATCATCAATCCTAGAAACCGGCTAGATTGACATCCTTTAATATTAGGAAGGCCTTGGCTAGCGACTGTTGATGCTTATATCAGCTGCTGGACAGGAAATATGACTATAGCTAGGGGGAATGATGTGAAAAATTTAGCTTTATACTTCCCTGCTCAGCCAAGCTTGACTATTATGAAAACCAGGAAACAACCTGCAAAATACTTCACAGAAAATATTCGGTCATCATTAACTGTGGGAGATTTCCTTGAATTCAAAAAACAAACTGAAGATGATATTATTAATACTTTTATCAATCATCCTACCACAGTATCAAGTTTTAAATGCCACATGATTAAAGCATTCCTTGACAATGAAATCAAAGACTATCCCCTGAGAGAAATAAATGACCAAAAAATACCAACAACCAGTGTTTATAATAGCAAACCTATCGAAATTGAGCCAGGGAAAATCCTGAACATTAACAGTAATCTAAGTGATGACCAACAACAAAAGCTTACTCAAGTTTCTAGGAAAAATAAAGAGGCTTTTTCTTGGGACTACTCAGATATGAAAGGGATTGACCCTCAGCTATGCATGCATCACATCTACACTGAAAAGGATGCAACAACCATTCGACAACCTTAGCGTAGATTAAACCCTCACCTAAAAGACATTGTTAAAGAAGAACTTCAAAAACTAGTAGATGTCAATTTTATCTATCCTATATCTGACAGTAAATGGGTTTCTCCATTAGTCGTGGTTCGAAAAAATAATGGGAAATGGCGAATATGCGTTGAATATAGAGAACTCAACAAGGAAAAGAAAAAATACCACTTTCCCCTTCCATTTATTGATCAGGTCTTAGATACACTGGCAGGGAAGAAATTTTTGTCTTTCCTGGATGGTTTCAGTGGCTATAACCAGATTCAAATTGCCTCTGAAGACCAGGATTAGAATACCTTTACCTATTCCTGGGGAACATTCACCTATAGGGTATTACCTTTTGTATTGTGTAACACACCTGCCACATTCCAACGATCCATACTTAGTATTTTCGCAGACTTGATAAATGAAGGATTAGAAGTATACATGGATGATTTTACACCATATGGAGATGACTTTGAGCAAGCATTACAAACATTAGAATAAGTTCCGGAACAATGTATTGCTACCAATCTATGTTTAAGTCATGAAAAGTGCCATATGATGATGACAGAAGGCCTGATCTTGGGTCATTACATTTCAACAGCTGGAATTCAGGTAGATCCGACAAAAATATAGGTAATTCTCTTACTAGCTACTCCCTACACTCAAATAGAGGTATGTAGTTTTTTTGGATTTTCTGGATATTATCATAGATTTATCAAGAATTTTTCACAAATTGTTGCACCATTATATGCCTTAACAGGAAATAGTGATTTCATATGGACTGACAAATGTGACACTGCCTTTACAGATTTAAAATAGCTAGTATCAACAACACCAGTTCTATGAGGACCGAATTGGGATATATCATTCCAGATTTCATCAGATGCATCAGACACAACCATTTGAGCAGTTCTTTGCCAATAAGAAGAAAAGAAACCCTACACTATATATTACATTAGAAAAAAATTAGCCCAGTTGAATTGAATTACATGGTAATAGAGAAGGAGTTTTTAGCTATTATTTATGTTATTAACAAATTCAGACACTATGTAACAGGATACCCTGTGGTTTTGTATACTGATCACTCTTATATTAAATATTTAGCTAATAAACCTATTATGAATGGAAGAGTGACACGATGGTGGATCCTTTTGCAGGAATTCGACATAAAAATCAAAGATCGACCAAGAAAGGACAATCCGATAGCAGACTTCCTCTCACGTGTGCCAAAGACAGATGACTCGGCAGCAGTAGAATACCACTTCCCTGATGAGCATTTATTTGCGGTAACCATGAAAAAACCGTGGTATGTAGATGTCGCGAACTACCTAGCAGTGGGAAAATTACCCAAGCACCTGACACCCAGTGAAAGAAAACTAATAGTACAACGTAGCACTCGATTCTCCTGGATCAGAGGATATCGCTTTCATATAGGAGCCAATATGCATATTCGAAGGTGTGTCAAGGAAGATGAAATCTTTGACATCTTAAAATCTTGCCATGATGGGCCTTGCAGTGGAAATTTTTTCAGACCGCAGGACTAGACATAAAGTCTTACAGATGGGCTATTATTGGCCCACCATTTTTAAGGATGCCAAGAAGTTTGTCCAGGAATGCAATAGCTGCCAAAGAATGGGCTGTCCTAGACAATCTAATGATATGCCCCTACATCCAGAGCTAGTCATTGAACCTTTTGAATGATGGGCGTTATATTTCATTGGCCCAATAAACCCATCATCTAATAAAAAGACATATATACTGATTGCAATAGAATATGTGACTAAATGGGTCGAGGAAGAAGCATTATTAAGGGCAATGGAGGACTCAGTAATCCACTTTCTTTTCAAATTTTCGTGTGTTATGGCTTTCCTAGAGAAATAATCACGGATGGTAGGCCATAAGATTGCTGCAACATTAAAAAATCATCATATCATGCACAGAATCACATCTCCATACCACCCGTAGGCAAACGGCCAGGTAGAAAGTACCAATAAAGTAATCGAGGCAATACTAACAAAGACAATCGCATCTCATAGACATGACTGGGCTACCCGATTGCCAAAAAACCTGTGGGCATATCACACGACATGGAGAAATACCACAAGATACTCCCCATATCAGCTAGTGTTTGGAAAATAACCTATATTCCCAATAGAATTTGAAATTAAAACATTAAGGATAGCTCAAGAAGTAGGCTTGGACATGAATGAAGCACAGATCAACATGCTACATCAAAGCAATGAATTGGATGAAATCCGGCTATCAGCTCTTCAGTATACTGCACTAATCCAACAACAAAGAGCGAAATGGCATGATGCCCTCATCAATAAGAAGATCTTCCATGAAGGTGATTGGGAACTTTTGTATGGTTTGAGGTTCCAGGATTTCCCAGGCAAACTCTAGACCAGATGGTTAAGCCCTTATGAGATACAAGAGGTGCATGATAATGGCACCCTTACATTAGCCACCATTGATGGGTCTAGCTACTCTTTTAAAGCGAATGGACATCAAGTACGACTCTATCACAAACCACTTACAAGGGAATCCTTTTTCCAATAGATACGGGAAGATTCCATAATACAAATTCTTGCTAAGGAGGGAAACCCTTCCATAGTGCCAGTCCAGTGAAGAAATTTTTTTTTTTTTTTTGAAACCTGTACATAAATTTTCCTTTCTATTTGATTGGATTTTCTTGATAATATATTATACATTAGTTTTTTATTTCCTCTATTTTTCCTTTGTTGTTCCCTATAGGGAACAACTGCCGTTCCCTCTAAGGAACACCAATGATTGTGTGTATTCTCTCTTGTTGTTCCTTACAGGGAAAAATTGTTGTTCCCTACAGGGAAAATCAATTTCTGTGTGCATTTTGCTTTGTTGTTCTCTACAGGGAACAACTGCTGTTCCTTACAGGGAACAATAATTTTTGTGTGTATTTCACTTGGCTGTTCCTTACAGGGAACAAAAATTTTCGTGTGAATTTTGTTTTGTTGTTCCCTACAGGGAACAGCTGCTGTTCCCTCTAAGGAACAAAAATTTTGGCGTGTACCTTTTTTGTTGTTCCCTACAGGGAACAACAATTTTTGTGTGTAGCTTGCTTTGCTTTTCCTTACAGGGAACAACTGTTGTTCCCTATAAGGAACAACAATTTTTGTGTGTGCCTTCTCCTGCTGTTCCTTATAAGGAACAACAGAATTTTTTGCGTATTTTCTTGTGTTGTTCCCTACATGGAACAATTGTTGTTCCCTTTAAGGAACAACACTTTTTGTGTGGGTTTTTATTTTACTATTCCTTTCAAAGAACAACACTTTGTGAATATTTTTGAGAACATTCTCTTTCTTTTCCTTGCATAATCATCCCTAGACCACCCCAGTTTCACTCTTTATCATCTTCTTAATGTCATGAAAGGTACAATATGCATTTAAAGACAACAAATATGGAGGTCTAGTGGAAGAGGTAAATACCATGAATATTATCATATTTAACAAGATTGCTTTACGATGATCCAAAAAAGAAAAGGACACATTTATCTATCTCACTTTATTGTCCTCATTTCCACTATAAATCAAACTGATTGATTATCTGTACCATGCTGGTTCCCCCTTGCCTGTATAACTCTCTCTATATATTATCAATAAGATTATGGGTATATTTTTATATTGATATGCCAAACTTCTTCTACCATCCCTACTCTTAAGGAGTGATGAGCCACCCTCTATGTATAAAATGGGGACTAGTAAAAAAAAAAAAAAATATATATATATATATATATATATATATATTCACTAACAATTTTATGATTTTTTTCCACAGATGGAGGATAGGGGGTCTCATCACGAGCCAACCTACCATGATCATAAGGAAGGAGCGAAGTGGAATTCCCACTATGGCCACCACACCAGGGATATGATCCAATCGATGCATAAACAAATAAAGTCCTTGGAAACAGGAGGTCTCATCACGAGCCAGCCTGACCACTTTTTCTACTTCCCAATGAATGGCAATGTGTTCACCTGGTCACCAAACCAGCACATTGGTCTCTACTATGGACATCATAAGACACTTCCCCAATTATACATAAAGGACCATGGTTCCCAAGGGTTAAAATAAACTCTGTTGAGGCTATGGACGTCTGCAAGAAATAGAGGCTCTGCTGATGGTATTGAAGCTTTATTTTACATCAACAACTATTATAATACCCTCTTCTTATAATATTTTCTATGGAGAGATTATGGTCCTAACATACCTTGAACCTTTATGCATGAATATCTATATATATATATATATATATATATATATATATATTATCAATCATAACAGCTTAAGTGGAATAATGACACTAAAGTATTATTTTTTGTGCATGCTGTCCCTTTTTCTTTATCATATCACATCACGACAGTCTATCACTTTTTCATAATTTTCGGTACAAGCCTTGATTTCACCACTCCAATATCCTTTATGATCCTTTCATTAATAAGCATACCTTGTCAATCCATTACCCCTGTACTTCATCGCCAATGCCTTACCCTTTCATTCATCCGGTTGTAGGTGACCTATTATTTCGAAGGGGGGGTGGGGACCTCCAGTGTACTTATGAATGCACTGTCATTTTTTCATTGGATTTTGCAGAATGATATGACAGTCCATGATTGCGTGTGCTATGATAGAAACCCTCAATAATGGTATTTATATTTATAAAGTATCACTTGGTAAAGTTATCAAAACCATTTGCTATTCCATCACTCAGCTCTATTCTTAATTGTGTTTTTCCTGATACACTTATCATTTGCAGAATTCCAGCACTATGGGAGGAAGATCAGTACGCAGAGAACGACTAATACTGGCTATTTCTGATACAGCTAGGGAAATTTTAGCTCAAGCCGGGTGGATAACATACTTTATGAGATTTCAACCACCCAACAAGGAAATTTCCATCGAGTTCTTACGAAACATACAGAATGGAAAATCTATGGTAAGGGGCAGGCAAATCACTGTATCAGACGCGGTGACAGCGGAAGTATCCGGGTTACCGACAGATGGAATTGTGTGGGCTGGTAAGCGGTTGAAGCTGCAGGATGCTATTGAGGCTTTTAGAGACAAAGGACAGGAGTTGTTCAAAAATGGAAAAGGATTTTGGCCATCTTCTCTTCGAGAACCATGGGGAGAACTAGCAAGAATCGTCCAGAATTACATTACATGCGATGGGCGCAAGATGTGGTAAGGTCGCGTCAACTTAAACTCTCAGTAGTTCTAAGAAAAAAGTGATATGTTAATTTACCTGCATTATTGAATTATTTACTACATGACACCACAGAGAGGTTAAGACGGTACCAACACATAGAAGCCATAGTAAGCCACCAATGTCTGATTAGGCTAATAGTCAGCTATAACCTCGCCCAACAACAATCAAGATGGGGTCATCTAATATTAGCTCTCGAAGGAGGTTTAGCCCTGCCTACACCTAACCCAGTTCAGAAAAGGAAGAGGACTACCCTTTCAAGAAACATACCTCAAAAGAGCAGATGATCCATAAGGTTGAGGTCAAGATTAGGAGTGGCTGAAAATCCTAAAGGAAGTACCAGTCAACCTATAGAATTATCTAGCCCAGTAAGTGAACAATACTTCCAGTCGGAGTCAGAAGGCCAGGATAATCCTGAATCAAACCATGAGGAAGAAACAGGGCATTCTGGAGATGAACAAAGGAATGAATCAAGACTTCCCTCAATACCAAGCATGAGCCCCCAAGGTGATTTGTTACACGATTTCAAATTTTCCCAGGTCCTCATCAACATGAATGATTACATGCAGCCTGAAAACCCTCTCAATCTTAATTTAGGAGCAACCCAATCTCCTGAGAATGATAGTGATACCAAAAGTCTATCTCCCTCAAAAGATGCAAGCCATGAAGCAGACACTGATGTAGAGGCCATTCGGGAAGCAGTGCACCAATTCGGTGACACGCTTCCAGTAGAAGATAGCCAGGTAGGCCTAAGTACAGAAAACATAGGCCAAGGAGAATAATTAGAGACATATATGCTTTAGGAAGCCGATATTCAATCAGGAGACATGGTCCTCTTAGAACAGAGCCAGGATGAGCAACTGGGCTCTTTAGAGGTAGAAACTATTAATGAGACTGTCAGCAGAATAGTTGCTCCTCTGAAAAATTATAGAGCCAAATTGAAAAATCTTAGGAAAGAACAAGAGAAGCTGCGCAAAATAGTAAAAAGGCTCAGAATAAAAATGAAGGAAATCACAGCGGGAAAGGTCCCGGACAAAACCCTAGAGACAAAAAAAGTAGCTGTACAAATAGAATCACATGAAGGGAGGGTTATAGGGACTCAAACCGAGCCCATACCCACTCAAACAGTCATCATTCAAGAAGAGTAGCATGCAATTTTCATAGATATATCTACTCAGACAGAGGATATACCCTCTCACAGCATGGCTACTCATAAAGAGGCTTGGACCTCCCATAATAAAGAGACTCAGACAGAACACATCCTTTCTCATAGCATAAGCACTCAGAAAAGAATACAAGCTAAAGACATCATGACACACAATGACCCCATTATTCTGAATCTTTAGAGAGAATTAGCACAGACTCAGCTCTCGTTAGAATGGCTTAAACAAGGAACTGTTCCCCAACAAAGATATCAAGAGTTGCAAAGGCATATTTGGGAAATAAATGCGATAAAGAATGAGACCTTCGATAGATACAGAAAAGCGGAAGAGAAAATAGAGAGAATCAAGCTCAGATTAGATAGGTTCATAGCTAGGATAGACACCATCTGCTCATTATATACATATGTCTTGGCATGTAGCGCTCCTGCCACTAAATACGCCTTGTTTTTGTTAGAAAGATACTTGTTGTTGAAAATTAAAGCCGTGAGAGCTGGAAAACCAATTGAACTAAAAATAGTTGAGGATTTTATAAATTTTTGCAAACATCATGGTGTAAAGGTTCAATGCTTGCTTTGTGAATTTTACCTGCACAATTTTGTATTAGAAGATGAGGTGGAAAAGAACCCCAACCCTTTTGTGGGAGATGTTCAATTCCAAGCCTTTATCTCATTTGCAGTCAATCAACTTAAATGGTTTAAATCCCATAACGCCTTCAAAAGACAAGAGCATGGGATGGATCTTTGGGTAAGAAGTGAACCCAAGCACCCTTTGCAAATGCTTTCCAACCACAAGAGTCTGATGAAAAGGGAAGGGATGATTAAAATTTTAGGGCCTATTCATAAAAAGATTGTACAAAACAGAGTATCATATTTTTAATCCATTCAAGAAAGCTCTCTTGCCGCATCCAAGCTTAGGTGGATGGTCTCTACTAGTAGCGTGTAGGATAGGGAGCCATTTAATTACAGAAATTTTAAAGCAGCTGCAGCCCATTTTGTCCCATATAGCAACCTCATTTTAAGAGAAGGAACCTATTGTTTAGGATGTCGGTTTTGCAGCCCCATCATTTGGTATCCTCCTGAAGGTTACAGGGCCATCTATGAATTTACTGAAGGAAAGGAAAGGCCCGATTTTGCACTCTTAGCTCAACATCATGGTTTCAAACCAATTTTTGATGCCCCTTCTCCAGCCTAATCTTTAACTGCACTCCATCAGGATCACTTGCTTTTCATGAGGACATGAAACAGGGTAAGCAGGGGAGTATGTTGAGTTATGAAATGGGTATGTATTTACAATTAATTTCATCATCATTTTCGTTGATTCTTATCTTTTTCATATCTTAATGCACTAATATATTGAGGAATTATGGTAAGAAATGAAGGAATTATTTTCAGTTACGATTTAACTAAATTTTACCCTTCTTTATGTAGGAAAGCAACAAAAGGAACGATTGTTGTTCCCTGATGTTGGAACAGCAGAATCCGACAAGCAAACGAAGGAACATGTCGGTTACAGACAAGGCTGAGAGAAAATCAGAGGGACCAACGTAGAATAGGAAATATGTCTTAAGTTAGAAATTGGTTGTGAATCCTTCAGGATCGGGAGATTCTGAGGGATCGCATTTAACATTTACTCTTTACCCCTTTCTGATTATAAAAGAAAGCAATTGTAGGAAGAAGGGGAGAGGAATCTCTGTTATTTTTCAGGTTGTAAGTTTAATTATGAACTTGCGTTGTTGAAGAACGAAATTATAGTGTAATGTTACTCAATTTCGATGATTAATATATAATTGAAGTTGTTGTTCTCTCACATTGTTTGGAGTAACTTAGCAGTGCTCGCTGGCAGCTAAGGCCCCGACCTCTGGCGAAGTTAACTACTTCCTTGTGTTATATTTTTTATTCTTCTAGAGTTTGGTTGGTTTGATAATTCCTTGTTTCTGTGAGTTTATTATATTAGTTGTTCATTAATTTCCTGTATCGAAGTAGTGTATGCTCTATTTATAATTTACATTGCTATCATTTGATTTGAGACTTGTTCACTATAGTGTGAATTATCTAGATAGTGCATTGCATTGATTTAATCATTCATAAGAGTTTGATTATTTCTATTAGACTCTCAGAAGTGATATCATTCCTATCTTGATTGCTTTATAGAGATTTAGTATAGTTTAGATTGAATCAACTAAGTAGAGGTGAGTTATTGTTACTGTGCTCTTGGCTGATAATGTTGTTACTTGAATTGCTGTAAGATTTGATTTCAGTAGAGGATTGAGCTTTGATATTCCCCTTAATAATTGCATTGGAGTTTATTATATGCTTCCATTTATTCTTGTGTCAAGATCTATAGTAAAATTTAGGAAACATTACTCTCTGTATTCATAGTAGCCACATACTGTGTACACCCTTGAAATAAAAGGACTTGCCCAGATTGATGATTAATGTGGGATAATTAGGAGTTTTAAAAGGAACATTTTATCACTCAACCGTAAGTCTTGTACAAGATTTGGTAATAAAATCCGACGGATAATTCTTTAAAACCTTGAAACCTCAAATTCCTAAAACCGTCGAAAATCTACACATTGATAATCAGTTGACAGAAGAGATAATATTTAGTATGAATTGTTATTTGTGCGTTAAATGCAAGGTTACAGCTCATATGTTAAATGCTGGAGATCTTTCGATGGTCCACGTAATTATCCCACCCACAAGACTTAAAATGTGATAAGGGATATATACATATTCCCAAGTTCAATTTCAGCTATTAAAGGGGAGGGACAAATATTAGATATTAGAAATGACATATTATATAAATATGAAATTAATTCCTTGAATCCGTAAAGAAATATGTGGACCCAAAACATAAATGATGATTAAGTCATCTTGGGTAATGTGATACATATGGGTAGGTTATAAAGTAGAGTGGTGTTGTGGAAATAGATTATGATAATATATGGTTGATAAGAGGGATATGTAGGTGGAAATAACAATTAGGGAATTTTTATTAATTATGAAAACAATTTTTGTGGAAATGAATATGCATTTATGTTTATTGTTTAATTTCCTTAATAAGATTTATGTAAGATAATTAAAGGATATGTCTCCATTCCACTATGTTGGAAGGAAGCTAGACCAAGGTCATCTCTTGATTGGTGAATAAGCATACATTAGAATATATTTTATGTGAGAGAAGGGTAGGTAACACATCATGAGAAGAAGGGTTTAATATATATATATATAGAATTATATGAGGGAGAAAAATTATACCCTTATAAATAAACCACACTAAAGTGGGTTAGATTAGGAATAAATATCTGTGTGAGTCCAATAATATATCTATATCTATATCTATATCTATATCTATATCTATATATATATAGATATATCTATCTATATATATATATATATATATATATATATATATATATATATATTTGAGGAGAAGTCAAACAGTGGGAATGTCAAAACTATTAACCTAAAGGGAAAATGATGAGTTATAGTTAATAATAATTAAAGCGGACTTTAATTATTACTCTATTAACATCCATATAGATAAAAGAGAGTTGGAAATTATACTTAGAGTATAAGAAGTAGAATAACCAAAAGGGTATCTATTTATAGCATGAAAGAGTAAATTATTACTAAGTTGAATGTTGATGAACAAGATATGTCCAACAATGATTAGCAATAGTCCATACATGGATTGTATTTAGCCTAAAGGTTCTAAATAGAAAACAAAAATTGTGTCAAATTGGAGGTGTTACAATATCATGTCTTGTAATAGATATTCTCATATTATCCACAATGTAAAAAGGATCATGTCGAAATTTCGAATCCCAATGGGGATCCATCTTCAGGACCAATTATTGAATGATGAAAGATTGAAAGAATAAGAAGACCAGGAATAAATAGGGAATGACGAATAGAAAAAATCCGGCCTACTTTAAATTGATTTACTTTATTTAATATATAATAATTATTGAATTTATAACATAGTTTCTTAGGATCATGTATTTTGAATTCAAACACATACCTTCTTAGGACTTCATTTGTGCCCATTTTGTACAACTATGTTTTATCCAAAACCAATATTTTCTACAAAAATAAGAATACCCTAAGGTATTAAAAAGTTGGAGAGAAAAAAGTAATCAACTCATGTAGTGTATTCAAACAAATAGTCATCATAAAAAAATCATAGCAACAAACTATGCCCTTATACAATGTCACCAAGTGGGGAAAAGCAACAATTTTGGCCCCAAAAATGTTATTTTCTGAATATTGAGTTATAACAGTGAAAAATAACAGTTGTGTCCCTTAGAATAGACAATATATGACATGCATGAAAAATCTTTTCAGAAACAAATGCCTTTAGCCTAGTTAAACAGACCTCCCATGCTTAAAACAACTTAAAATTGACAAAACCCAAGACTGCAACACACATAAATTGCTACATAAGAGACTGTGCAGCATAATGGAGGTAAAAATTAGAAAATAGGAAGATAAATCAGATATTCTTATTAGATTACTCAATGAGGCATAAAAAAAAATCTAATCTCTTTTATACAGATCCAAGAAGACCCGGCAAGGGTTTCTTGATAGAAATGATATACATGAAAGAGCTGCTGTAGATCTGTGGCTGAATCACACTATCTAGCTGAGGCTCTGCATAAAAATGGCTGAAAATTCAAATAAATGGCTGTAGATTCTTCCTCTATCTTTCCCAAAGAAACGTTGATCCTCCTCTTGGGAAACTAGCTCCTCAAAAATGGGGTTTTGACCCCTCCCACTGCACACGTTAAGAAATAACGCAGTTTTCTAAAGGGAATGCATTTTTGCTGAATTTAATTGCTTGGCCCAACACCAGGTAGTGGAAAATTCAGCTCAGAAATCACCTCATAGATTTATTAGACAAGATCTCCAAGAAAGAGTAGGGAATTCCCACCCGGGAAAACCCTTGCACTAAGCAGTGTAGCAAAATTAGCTAAACAACCAAAGTATGCAGGAATTATAAATATACCACATAAAATATAATCTCCAATATGCCCATGTGGTTGCTATCTCCTCCATTATATAGTTGATAAGCTTCCTCACCAAGGGTCGCACCCCACTATGAGGTTGCTTCCATGCAAAGGCTCCTCCACCATAATTATGCTGTCTCTATGTGCCTTGCTCATCCTCTTACAACATTGTTTGATTTAGTCAACCTTGACTGAATCTTCATACCCTGTCCCTTTTCACACTCAAGGTGTCTTCATTTTAACTAGCTGGATTAATCCCTATTCACATTGAGCTTTCTTTATTTAGGATCCACTCTTGGAGGATAAATCGTGTTGACTTGGTCAAACTTGACCTTGTCCACATAGTTTAGACCTTGTTCACACATGTGGATTCTTGATCTAGTTATTTCATGATCCCTTTTCACACTATGAGGGATTTTTACACATACTTAAGCAACTTATGAGCCTCCTTTCCCATTTATTCATCCATCTAGATTTTAATAGAAAAATTAATATTCCCATTAGCTGCAAGCTAATTTAGGAACATTACAGTCTCCACCTCCCAAATTTTTCTTGTCCTTAAGCAACTACAAGGTTGTTGTAAAATCTCCCCTTTTCTCCTTGTGGCCTTCTCAAGATAGGAGGGATGACAATCATGGGGAATCCCATAATCAATGAAGGCCTTCCACCTCCATGTTATCATCCAAAGGAAATGAACTACCTCTCAGCTTGGTAATTCATAGAAAATATCTTCCCAATGGCTCATGAGAGGCATTCCCCAAGGGCTCCAACTACACATATGGTCCACATCATAAAGAAAGAAGTGGTATACAATAGTGGCCATATAGTTTTCCATGCTCTCATTAGAACATGTAGTGCAGAAAGTGTAGGGACTTTCTTCCCCCAAGGACACATCCAACAAATGTGTCTCTCCTCTAACCATGTTCCCAACAAAGATAAGAACGTCTTCAGCATATGGAATCAGAATTAGAGTCATGCTAGCTGCCATATGCAATAATGGAGAAGGAAAATGGTCCCTCAAGATCAACCAATGCAGTTTTACTCCTAACTGCCATAGGATATGATGTGAAAAGTGTTTTCCCCAACACTTGTTCACTGCCTCATCCTTCTTGCATGCTTGGAGAAGGTGTATGATGGTTGGTGTTGATGAATCCCACCATGAAGAGTATATCATCTCTCCAAGATCTCCCAAGGAATGGCCAACATCACCATTTCTCATGGCCCAAAGTGGCCCATGAAGCCCATAAGAAAAGGTGCCCCCTCTTGGAGCCAAGTCCTGCACATGAGTGTTAAGAAAAGGCAAGTATATAGTAAATACATCATGAGGTTTAGCAATACAATGTCTATCATACACTTGTTTAAAATCAGCAAGGTAGCTCATGGATGAGCTCCCTCTCACACTCAATGAATAAATAGGTGGTAATGATAACTTTTCCCAAGAGCTATGTTCCTCCTCAACCAGCAAATGACCCATGCACTTACTCGTATGAGAGTGCATCTCCTCCTTGGAATTCTCCCACATGAATCCATCTAAGATAGTATGATATGTTCTAATGAAACCAGTGGGGTTTGAAAGCAAGACCTCATAGGTTGTGTTAAGTGGTTTATTATTGGGTTTGGAATATTTAGTTAAGTAGATCTGATCATGAACATAAATGATTCCATCAACTAACTTATACTTCCCATCCATTTATTTCCCATCAAGAACCTTACATGTGAATAAATCCTTGGAATATTCCATCAAGAGTTGGGACTCCCAATAAGGGTCTAGGCTTCCCAACATTGACAACACTGTAGAAGTTTGAAATGATGCATCTGTCATATGATGGCTCTCCTCCTTGACATGCTTGATGTCAAAGTCACATGTTGGAGTATTCCCAACTTTGTTTTTCTACCTCTCTTGGAGATAATATTTCTCAAGGCAAGATTTAAGTTTAGGAGAGTCATCCTCCCTTTGAAATGTTATCCTCCTCCAAAACTTCCATAGTTTTTCTCCTGCATACAAAAATGGAAATACTTCCTTATTATATTTAGAAATTTTCATTATATATTTTAGTATCCTTTGCTGCAAGGCTATGGAGTGGCCTTTTGATACTATGCTCTTATCAACATAGATTTCTGAATCTATCCTTTCTAATGCAAATAGATGAATGGAAGATATCAAAGTCAATTTCAGAAAATTTCTTAGCCCCCCATCTATGATTCTCAGCATTGTAGTGGCTCCCTGCAAGGTTCCCTCTCTAGACAAATATGTTGCTGCTGTATATAGTTGAGAGAACACTTTAGATTTCTTCCAATCAAGGGGTCTCCCTGGTGGAATGCCTCCCTGCAAAGAGACATCAAGGCACAAAGCATGATGTATAAATGTATGGACTAATTTGTCTTGGCCTTCCTTGCATAGACCCTCCTACCTTCTTTGTGCATCAATATTTGGATATAAAGAGAGGTGTATATTCCCCATCATATGATGCTTTCCCTCCCTCTTATTCTCTACAATATTCAGATTCTCACCATTTGATAATGATGGCACATGCTGCACATAGATTGTGCCACAACCTCCATATGTCAGATCTTTTGGAACTCCTTGCAAGAGTTCCTCTTCTTGGAGCAATTGTTCCTCCCTCCCCTCCATGAGCTTCTAGATATGCTCTTGTCATGACTGCAATGTTATCCCCAACCTTCTCTTCCTTCTCCTCAACAGTTGAAAATACCTCATCATCAACAAGAGACCTTAGATCTTGGTCCCCTTTTGCAGGAGGAGTCTTCATTCCTTCTTCTCGATAAGAAAACTTTTCATTTAATGGAGATATTTCCCTTGGCAAGGTATTAGACAAGTTTACATCCTCTTCAATAGTTTCCAGAAATGGAGTTGGATTTATAGATCCTCCCAACCCATGCAAAAGTTTTGTTTGATATGGTTTGATAGCTTCTAGAGAAAGTGTTTTACATGATTCTCCATCAAACCTCTCTACTATTATTTTAATGAACTGTGCATAAGTAGATGTATCTACATTTCTCAAGGAAAAAGAACCACCAAGCATAAAACTTACCCTTAGAATGCAGCGCTGCTACTTTGATGGCCTCATTTTCTGAAACTTGATGTTGTTGCACATAGGTGTCTAGCTCCTTCACCCAAGCCCTAGCTAGACATAGAGGTGATTCATCAAAAGTAGATAGAAAGAATCTACCCTCACCCTGATTCTTTCTCCTTGTGCTCCTTTCTTCCTTAATTTGGAAAAACCCTTGGAAGTTCAAGTGATCTTTGAACTCCTTAGATTGAGCTTCATACTCCTGCAAATAATCACCAAGAGTATCTCCCTTTGGCACATCTCCTTTCCTCCTCTTCATGAAGAAGTTGCTAATAGAACATGATAGAGGTGATGATATGGCTGAGTGCTCATATCCATAATATGAGTGCTTAGAACCTTCCTCTTGTATAGACCTTGTTGAGGGATCTTCATGTTTTTCCCTCCTCATTTCTTTGGTGCCCTTGCTTTTGCCTTGCAGATTTGAAAAGAGAAGTTTTGAGAACCTCGTTTATCCAGAAAGAAAAGGCTTGTTTTGATTTCTTTTGCAGATCTCCTCCTCCCCATGAGAAGACTCCATAGTTCTTGAAGTTCACAGGCTGAGCCAAGAATGTTGCTTTGATACCACTGTAGTATACCAAAACCGAGATTTTCTACAACAATAAGAATACCCTAAGGTATTCCAAAGTTGGAGAGCAGCAAGTAATCAACTCATGTAGTGTATTAAAAAACATATCCATCATAAAACAATCACAACAACAAACTATGCCCTTATACAATGTCACAAAGTGGGGAAAAGCAGCAATTTTGGTCCCAAAAAAGTTATTTTCTGAATATTGAGTTATAACAGTGAAAAATAACTGTTGTATCCCTTAGAATAGACAATATAGGACATGCATGCAAAATATTTTTAGAAACAAATGCCTTTAGCCTCGATAAACAGGCCTCCCATGCTCAAAACAGCTTAAAATCGACAAACCTAAGACCCAACACATGAAATTGCCTTTTCCATAAGAGACTGCGCAGTCTAATGGAGGTAAAAATCAGAAAATAGGAAGAGAAATTAGATCTTCTTATTAGATTACTCAATGAGGCATAAAACATAGATATAATCTCTTTTATTCAGATCCAAGAAGACTCGACAAGGGTTTCTTGACAGAAATGATATACATGAAAGAGTTGTTGTAGATCTGTGGCTAAATCATGCTGTGTAGCTAAGGCTCTCCATAAAAATGGATGAATATGCAAAGAAATGGCTGTAGATGCTTCCTCTAGCTTTCCCAAAGAAAGGCTGATCCTCCTCTTGGGAAACTAGCTCGTCAAAAATGGGGTTTTGACCCCTCCCACTGCACACCTTAAGAACTAATGCAGTTTTCTGAAGGGACTACATTTTTGCAAAAGGTAAGTGCTTGGCCCAACATTAGGTAGTGGAAAATTCAGCTCAGAAATCTCCTCTTATATTTCTTAGAGAAGATCTCCAAGAAAGAATAGGGAATTCCCACCTGGGAAAACCCTTGCACTAATCAGTGCAGCAAACTTAGCTAAATAACCAAAGTACATAGGAAGTCTAAACCAACCACATAAAATATAATCTCCAATATGCCCATATGGTTGCCATCTTCTCCATTATATAGTTGATAAGCTTCCTCACCAAGGGTCCCACCCCACTATGAGGTTGCTTCCATGCAAAGGCTCATCCACCATAATTATGTTGTCTCTATGTGCCTTGATCATCCTCTTACATCGTTATTTGATTTAGTCAACCTTGACTAAGTCTTCATACCTTGTCCCTTTTCACACTCAAGGTGCCTTCATTTTAACTAGCTGGATTGATCCCTATTCACATTGAGCTGTCTTTATTTAGGATCCACTCTTGGAGGATAAATCATGTTGACTTGGTCAAAATTTACCTTTTCCACATAGCTTAGATCTTGTTCACACATATGAATGCTTGATCTGGTTATTTCATGATCCATTTTCACACTATGAGGGATTTTTACACATACTTAAGCAACTTATGAGCCTCCTTGCCCATTTATTCATCCATCTATATTTTAAAAGTAAAATTAATATTCCCATTAGCTGCAAGCTAATTTAGGAATATGAAAAACTAGCCAACAATCAAAGTAAAATCAGCTACATGCGTGACCAACTATTTCTTCTGTTTCAACGTATATTGCGTGGGCACACTTCTCGTGGCCATAAAATGAATAATATCTCCAGAGTGATCATCGACTACTTTAATGGAAAATAGTTGTGCGCCCGGTAAATCACCTTCCAAGCTAGTTGGTTGTTCTCCACTTTCAATGCGCGAAAAATGGTCTAGCTAAGCATTCAGTATCCTAGGCTTGATAATTAATTCAAAGTCATATTCCTAAGATAACAACATCCATCTGTAGATCTTCCCCCCCAACACAGGCTTCTTGGTGAGGTACTCCAGGGCAGAGTGGTCAATAAACATCTTAAAATGGCCTCCCAACATATAGTGGAAAAAATTCTACACTACGTAGACCATAGCTACTCCTTCCCTCTCTGTGCTCGAGTAGTTACGCTCCACACTTGACAATTTCGTACTGGAAAATGATATAGGGTGGTCAATATCTGCGACTCCTGGTTGTGCTAAGACAACTCCTAGCGTGATGCAGGAGGCATCAACATGTACATGAAATTCCTTTGTCCAGTATGGAAAGACCAATATTGGCATAGTGACCATCTTCTCATTAATAAATTCAAACCTCTTTTGGCAGTCCATGTCCCAGCAAAATGAGGCATCCTTCTTTAGCAACTTCTCCATGGGTGTAGTGATGAGTGCATAGCCCTGAATAAACTTCCGGTAATACCCTGTATGCCCCAAAATTTAGCGTAATTGTTTTGCATTTGCGATAGCGTCTAGGTTAAAAATAAGAACGATGTTTGCTAGATCCAAATGGGACACAAATTATACTCTTTTTAGACTGAGTGATATTTGATACTTCTAGCAAGTGTCCAACATCAGGTTCAAACTCGACACATGATTCTTTAATAACCCAAATACAGTCAAGTCATCAAATTATACTTCTAATAATTTATGGATGTATTTTTTAAACACAACTATTACCACATGCGAGAAGATAGTTGGCGGATTCTTGAGACTGAATGGCATGGTTGTGTACTGAAACGATCCCCACTTTTTTGCAAAGGTTGTCTTTCTTCGGTCTTCCAGCGTGATTCTTATCTGGTGGTATCCTTAGAAACCATCCATGAATGAGTAGGCCTCCTGACCTCCCACATTGTCTAGTATTTCATCTGAAAAGGTGTTCGGGAATGGGTCATCTACGCAAGAATCATTCAATTTGTGCAAATCCACACAAATCCTTATTTCTCCATTCATTTTCTTATCCTGCACCACCATAGGGCTTTCCCAATATGATTCTTCCACTGGTTCTATGATCCCCGCAACACCATTTTCTCTAATTTCTCTTTGAATTTCTGCTTTTATTTGGATTCAACCTATATAAGTGTTGCTTTAGAGATTGCACATCATATTTCAAGGTTATATTTAGTACCCCAAGATCTCCTACTATCCCCTTCAACTAAGAAAATACCATATGAAACATCTCCTCATATTCATTCAATAACTCAGTGACCTTACCCACGTTATCATAATCCCAGTAGTCCCCTATCTTTGATAATTCCAGTTGTTCTTCTGAGGCAACATTGAATTTATGAATCTTCATAAGCTTAGTTACATGTAGTGACTCAATCATAGTCCCAAAAACTACATGATGTCCTTCAGACTAAGGGATCGTAATGTTCCTTGGGTCTTCCTCATTATTTTCAATTGAAAAATTTCAAGATTCAAATATATCCTTCATTTGTGTGTGCCATGCTACGAAGGCATGCTCAACTAAAGATTTTTTGGTGTAAAAAATGACCTCCTAAATACCCTGTAGTGCCTCATCCAAGCATTCGAACCCACTTTCAAAACTAAAGGTGTGGATAAAATTTTTTGTCAACGCAGTCCATTTAGTGGTTCCTCTTTACAACTCAGGCTCGAGGTACCAGTCCGTAGGAAACTTCCCCAAAGTGTGGATGAATATGTGCATCCATTATGGCTTTGGTTTTTCGCCACAAGCTTTAGTCCATCAAGCCAAATTTTTGCACAGATCTCCTTCTCCAGAATAGGTCTCTCCCATTTTGGTATTTGGATGCTCAAATCGCAAACAAATTATGTGGGTGCATTCTCCCCAGTTAGCCAAGCTACCCTTGTGCATCTCCCATTAATGTGCTGGGGTTGAGAATAGTGTTATATCAAGTGCATGGAACTGTTGTGCCTCTGGAACAACTTTTTAAAGTTATTCTAAAAATAGATTAACATTACTGAGACCATCACAATAAGGAAAATCTCATACCTCTGAGGATATGCACCGGGGATATTTTTTCACCCGATTGCAGCATAACACAGAGACTACATGCAACTGATTATGCCAGTTCTCTAGTTACTCATCTAAATATGAAAAGAAGGAGCTATCATTATCCCAATTAATTCTTTCATTTTTTGTCAGGTTAATCTAGTCTTCGTTGTGTGTAGTCAACTTATTAGATATGATCAACATCGTCATATGCGTGCATCGACTCTATATATCTTTCTCCTTTTGTAGAGTTTAGGGGGGCCACAACCCTGGTTCCATTACTTTCAAATACCATACTTTTGCGCTTACGGTTGATGATGCCACCCATATTGATAGACCAAACCAAACCCAATAATGAAATATAGGGGTCAGTATCATCAACAATATGTATAACTTCAAATTATATGAGTACCCTTACTCCTTCGATATCCACTACTACTTGCGAGAGCCTTCCTAATGGGATAATATTTTGTTGATTCTCCATGCACAGCTCGATAGTGGACCAATCCAGCTTAGGTTATTATGTTTGTTGCGAGGTATGCTATGGTAAAACATCTGCATTAGATCCTAGATCTAGAATAACCTGATTGATCTCATATGAACCAATCTGATCAGTCAAGCACATTTCCAATCCAATTCTTCTTTTGCTCTTATAGATGTTATTAACAACCTTCTACTCCATCTGAAGTTGTTCTTTCTCTACGCAATTGTCTATTAAAAGTTGGAGGTTCTCGATTAGCTTCTTATTGCGCAACAATTTAATACAAGCCTACGAGAAGGGTTTTATCTCTTCACCTCCTTTAGTCATGTCCATAGGTTTTCTTGAAGCTTTAGACATTGAGGTGCCCACCTCTGTGAAACCCTTCTTTTCTTCTACAAAGGTTTCCATTTCTCTTTGTAAGTTGAATCCTTCCTTTTTTCTAGAAGCTTTTCAGATCGAGAGATAAGTATCAGTCTTCTTCCATTTTTATTCATCGATGACTGCACCACTCCTAATAATTATATTCACACTTGGTTCTTCTTCACGCAGCTCAGCTCTTACCATCTGAATATTTTGAGTGAGGGTATGTGCTTTATTTTCTTGCATTTCTGCAATCAGGGCAAGGAAATATTCAATAACATGATCAAATTGTCTTCAATACCTGCAAGACTGTTGTGGTGCATTCGGAAAATCATGCACATAATGACCCCAGTTCCACAATTATAGTCGATGAGTTTCCCCCTTCCTCGACCAGGTCCTCTTGATCTTCCTCATCCTCTACTTTGGATTCCACCATGCCCAGACAGGGATGTTGGTGAGGTTGGTTAAGTGTGAATCCTATATAGGTCATCTTGGTCAATCATCAAATCGAAGCTGCGACAGTGTTGCTCATCATGTCCCACCAATGAGCCAAATTTGTATAAAGGCTGCTTAAGCTGAAAAATACATTTACCAATCCTCGGGAAGAATTCTATCATGTGCACACCCATTACTTGAAAAATCGGGCACCATAACATAGGAGTCCCCCTTCGTCCTATCATGCTCTTTGGCGGGCTTGGTCCTCCGACTGTTAGATAGTCACTGAGTACGGGGCACTCGTCCCTGTAATGCCGAGCAAATTTATGGTGTATACAACATACATCTCTGCATACCTCATTTCCTTTATCCTTGGAAAGACTCTATATTTCTAAGTTCATTTTCTCTAACTTTATTTGGATTGGCTCTGCCCCAATCTGCGTAGCTGGTACCACCGAGGATTCTCGCTTCATTAAAATCTCTACAACTCCAACCTGTGTTGTAATATTTTGTTGACTTAGTGGTTGGCATAGATGCAGTAGCAACATGGTAATTAACCAATCTTTGTGTTATGTTTCATAAATAGTAAATCTTTTGTCTCTTATGGTTCGCTTCATCCATTGATCTGCTTCCCATACAGATTCATTTAATCCTTGGCAAATATCCTTCAACTCAGTTGCGCATTAAGCAAATGATTCGTATTTTTGAAGTATTCCTTCAATGTAGCCTTCAAATTATCAATAGTTGCATTAGGATTTGTCTCCACATACCTTATATACCAATCTAGTGTGCGATATTGAAAAGTAGTAGCAAGTTGTGCTTTCTTAACATCCTCATTATTAATCTGTTGTACTGTCCATGGAGCGTTTTTAGCAGACCAGAATTGGACTACCTCTTCATTCCCGATACCATGGTAATTAGGTAACTTCATGGAAGCAACCATATCAGTATCTAGTGGTGGAGGTGGAGTCGAGTGTATTTCTTTTTAGAGTGATATGAGTTTGGGAGTGGAGTGGATGCGATATGAACTATGGCCAATGACCCAAGATCAGTCTAATATTTCAATTCCTCTCCTTCCACGTGCATAGATTCACTAGAGCTATTGGTTTCATATTCCTCGTCATATTTAGATTTACCTTTGACAGGGCTATAAATAGAACCTTGTTCTAGATCTATTCTGTAAGTTCTTCCACTGCGTGTAGTTGGGCCTCTACGAGACTCTCACTCAATATGGCTTGAAAGAGTATTTTTTTCACACAATAAAATTTTAATCCATAGTTTCAGAGAGTGCATGAACTTACCTCTAGGGCCCTTAAAAAATATACATTAAAATTCAAAATATGATACAAATTGATCAATAGCGAATTCAGTCACAAATCCTCCCAAAACACTATCGATAAAGTGAGATACCACACGAGTGATATTATTGCTAGATTTCTCTAATTGTTGTACCAACTCTGGAGTCCACTGAGTGATCACATCGTCCTTTCATAGGTTTGGAATTCAGCAAGCCAAGACAACCACTCGTCCAACACGGTCGCAAAGGAAGCAAACAAAATTTTGTGGACTTATGTGTAGTTATACCTTTGTGCCCAATATTCGGCAAACAATTTAGAGCTTTTGTTTTCATGGATCACAAATTAATGTATCATCTTATCATGCCAATATTTCAATTCTTTCTTTGTCAGGTGCGACATCAACTCTCCCTCAAAATTATCTCGGTCTTGGAAACGAAACCATTCGTTGGCTTAAGGGGCTTGAACCAGGTTTAGAGTATTTTTGCAACAAAAAAAACCCTCCAACTACTGGCCCTTTCGGCAGTGGTCTGCTTGCATAGACCAAAGTCTCACCTGGAGTAGTATGGGGGGATGCCGGAAATAGGTTTCCGCACCCTGAGGGAGCTTTTGATGTGGTAGATCTAATCAGACTTACTATAGATAATGTAATATATTTTCACATGCATGGTCAAAGGTAAAAGATCTAATCATTCCACAAATTATCACAAACTACTTGAGATAAGTTCACACACCATAGTTAATTTTACTTCATTTAGATCTAGAGATCTACTATCCAACATAGTGAAATACCCGCACATTGATGCAATTAGATATTTACAAAAGTAAATACACAACACCAAAACATATCCATATCTACAATCGATAACAAATAATCTAATATAAGGTAGTAAATCACATAAGAATCTTAGTTAGCCAAAAAGACTTCTTTTATTAAAAGATTTGAATTCTAGTACAATCTATTTTTCCGCACATACGTGCAAGAGAGTCCGTACACAACTCGGGACTTAGTTCTCCACACACACATCCAGAGCCTTTCTACCTCGTTAGAGTCGGTATCTTCATCCCTCCGCCAGAGATCAAATCTCTCTTGTTTCATTTCATTTTAGGTGTCTCATTCAGTTCAGTCAGCTGCATTCCATTAGGAGTATGGATCATCTGATGGTAGGGTCTTGTCACTCATATCCCTCATGTCATGTACTTGCTGGTCTAGTTCTGTTCATCAAAATCATTTACAGTCATTTTTGGTCTCCTGGTTGGAAAAGAGTCATTTTAGGGTTTTTAGTCTCATTAATTCTAGGGTTTTATTAATCAGGTCTCAAAATGTCTAATAATGTCAACAGGCACATGAGGAAGCATCAAATAAGCCCTGGTCACCTTTTTCCAAAACTCCATGCCGCCTATCCTTGTAAATACGTACAAGAAGCTCATCATCAATCCAAAAAATCAAAAGGAAACAAAATGATGCAAAAAGAGCTAGACACTCAAGCCACAATGCAGAAGTTTTTTTCCACATGTTGTGGCTAGGAGTGGTCAGGAAACATTCGAATTATTACAGCTAGGTGTCAATACCTTAGCTGATTGTAATTAATTAGATTAATTAGAGTCAGAGGAAGTCGAATAGCTCAGTTTGTCTAGCTGTCAGTTCAGTTATTGAATAAATTGTAATTAGGCTTTTGGTTTCCGAAACGGTCCTCATAGAGGAACCGAAGAGTCACACTCTGTAATGTATATAATTGTACCCTTCAGATGTACAGGAAAAAAAAGGAAGAATAGAGAAATTCCTGCAATAAACCCTGTGTATTGTTGATTGCCCTAATTGAATGAATTTCTACTTTGTTGATTATCTAATTGCCTTGGAATGTTAATTGCGTGGTAATTCGTTTGATTGTGAGGCGTTTGTGTACTGATATTCCGTTCTCTGTCTTTGAATTCCTGTGAAGAAATCCGTATGGAGGCGAAGTCTGTTAATATTGGCGAAATTCCCGTATAACGAGATAACTTTGTTTCACCTTTAATCGAAGACCAGAACCGGGACTAACCCTGAGTCAAAATATACAAAGGAGATCGTGACCCGACGCAACCCGGGTCCAGCACTGTAGCAAAACCGGAGGCGGATTTCAAAGGTGGGTTTCCCCCCCCTTTCGCACCACCTTTCGACCGTGAGTGATATCCGTAGAGCGGGCAGCGAATCCACAGAGAAACCGACACGTGGCGGAGTGGACCATCCAAAAACCACCTTTCCGTATCGATTTCGCGCGTTAACGTCAGTACGTGGACGCCGAGCGAAATCACTCCGCGCCGTCGATCTGGCGCAGGTGCATCGGAGGGTGATTGTTGAACGAAGATGCAGGACATTTAACCTAAGGTACGACGCACACATTGATTGGTCGGGATATATATAATGTGGGGTCCAGGCGACGGTTTATCATAAGTCGCGTGTTTATAATTGTTGGTTTATTTAACACAAAGTCGGAGGTATAACCAAAGGCCCTTTAAAGCAAATATATATTCGAAAAGAGGGGGAACTTTATATAGTCCAACTTTATAATAGCGAAAGTGTGAATAGTTTTTATTTATCAATTTCTCTGAAATTGACAAATAAACCCGAATAAGTGAATAATAGAGAAGACCACGGGGAAAGAAGGAACGAGGATAAAAGAGTTGGCTGACAGAGCCAGCCGCGCTGAAAAAACTCTCCCCGTGACCTTCGCCTTTGTTGCATCACAAAACAGAGTTCATTTAAAAGTGTCAAAGTCTGGAACATTAGAAAGTGGGTTTGCCCAAATGAAAAATCAAATTCTTTGATATATATAAGATATTTTCATATTCAAACCCCATTTACATGCCAAGAGACAAGAGTGAAACCAAGAAAAATAGTGGAGGAGCGACGCAATGTTTGGAGGGAAAACTGTGTGTAATTTGTTGAGCGCAGCGCACTGGGCGGTGGTCACGGAGCACTGGCTGAGTGCGGCGCATAGGGCCGCTCACCTCTTTGTATTTTTGAACTGTCGCGGCGCATACAAGGGTCACGACGCACTGGGCCACTATCGCGGCGCACAGGGCAGGCAGCTAGATTTTTGTCATTGCTCTACAAAAATTCAAATCGACTCGGTCCTTCTCGCTCCAAGTAAGTTTATGTGACTTTGTAATTTCCATTAACCCATGTTTGGTGTTGTTTGAGTTTGAATATGAGAGTTTGAATGCCAAAAGTATAAACCCTATCATCTTATTGAAGTGCCTCCTTAGGGATTTGAAGTTGTTGTTTTAAAAATAACTTTTTGCCAAATTACTCAATTCCCCACCTTGTTTTTCCCATCTCCTATCACTGTTATCTCATCACTACACCATCCTCTTATATCCCAAGTCACTCATTCCTAAGCCTATTTTCATATCCATAAGTCATTTCATTTCCTATCATTCTCCCTTTCCCATTTCACTTGTAAAACTTCCTAAACCCCAAGTTTTCGAAACAGTCAAGTGGCTGTCCCTACACTTCAATTATCACTTGATTGAGGTCCATTATCCCCACTGCCTTATTTCTCCTACAGTCCCTCCCCTTTTCTACCATATATTTGGCAATTGAAACAAAGCACCAAATTCTCATTTTCATCTCATACAAGCCAACATACACCTTGCATGGACATCATGGAGACAGATACTGACACATCATATGACCGAGATAGTGATTCTACCACTGAGCTACATGCACCTAGAAGGCCTCGTAAAGGTGGCAGACATGTGAGAGAGGAGCCCACCTCATTGAATGAATTGCAGGCTTGTCCACTTGCCATGGCATGTTTTCGAGAATAGTCATGCTATCAGTTTTGTGAAATGATTGCTAGGATCCATCATCATCAGGAGTTGGCTCGTTTGTTTGTATTGCATTTACATGATGGTCAGGTAACTCTTGCTGGTGTAAATTTCACTTTGACACCGGAAACTATTTCTCAAGCAACCGGAATACCGAATGTGGGTGAACAGTGGAACAAAAGACAGCAGGTGGACAGAGTGCATTATGAACCATATATCAGGCCTAGCTTTGTGAGGCAACTCAGCAAGGTGTTCCCATTCTGGTTCCTAAAGGAATCCTATGCGCCTTTGATGAAACTCATTATCAGGTATTTCAGTTGTGAGGGCCGGTTTTCACGCCTCTATGCCTACCGCATCAGGTTATTGATGAATTTAAACAGAGTGAGGATGATGAACATTCCTTATTTAATGTGCTATAATATTGAGAGAATGACCACTCTTGTGTAGAAGAAAACTCCCGAGCAACAATACAACAATATTTATCACTATGCACTCATCAAGATCGTGGTTGTACATCAGCTTGGATTACAGGGTATTTCATGGGAGGATTTAATTTCCCGTGATTTCTTCACAGCTCCTCAGGTTCCTCCAGAGGTTGTCCATGATGCAGGTGAACCTTCACATCAGTATGGAGGTCAGAAGGCAGAGACTACTAGTGTGCCGATGTATATCACTTATCAGAGAGGCACTAGAGGATTATTTGCAGCAGCCCGACGAGTACTATCTCCACCTAGGGTGGAAGGGGTCTCGTTGCTGTCATCAGCAACACAGGTATAGATACAAGACAGAAGTAAGAGGCCTATGCAGGATGAGGGCCCTTCAGGAGGTCGGGATACTGATTTTGTACTCATTGATGAGGATTTGAGCTCTCCAAGCTCAAAGTTGAGAGAGACTATTCAGGAGCAGAAGGCAGAGATTGACACATTGACTGTCAAGTTACAGAGAGCCCAATGGATCATAAATTACCTAGAGCAGAGAAAAAAATAGTTGGAATATCAGCAAACAATCATGGAGTTGCAAAACATCCGTGAGAACTGGCAAGCTGCCCAAAGAAGCCAAATCAAAGAAGCCAAACCGAGATGACATCAATTGAGCGGGAGATTGAGGCTGATAGAGAGACTTGGCTTGAGAGGGTCAATATTCATCTTGAGAAGCTGTTGGAAAAGGAAAACAAGGAAAATAACATGCTAAGGCACATGAAGAACCATTATTGGGCGTGAAATCATGTTTGCAAAGCGAGGATCAAGATCCTGAAAGCAAGACTAAAGAAGGCACTAAAGCGTCGGAAAAGGCATGATAGACTCCAAATTTTGGCCGAAGCTTCTTTGGCCTAGCATATTGGTTGATGGTGGATATTCAGCCCAAATTTCAAGAAATGTTGGAAACTTTTTGTCAATTTTGAATTTTTTGGCCTTAACACAGATTTTTCTGCCCAACGCGTAGCGCCACTTGGCGCGCACTTATAATTGGCAGCTCCTTTTGAGGAAAACTTTGAATTTCTAGATTTTTCATCAAAAATTATGCATGCCTACCCATTACCTAAGTATTTTGACAATTTTTGGGTTGCTTGAAGGGTCAAAAACACCTCAAAAATGGCCTTTCTGCCACTTTTTGAACACACAGGAAGCAGTGTTGGGAGATTGGATTTTTAGAGGGGAAAATGGCAAGAAAATTCAGAAATTAAACTTGGGTTAGAAAGTAGACAGGCAAAGATTTCCAACGAGCTATCCTAAACTCAATTTGGACTTCAGGAAGGCCCTCAAAATCATCCTCAAAGTGGCACTACGCATAGAGATTTCAGGCGCGGCGCATTGGGAAATTTGGCCTATTTTTCACTCAGCAGCTCAGTTTTTCACCGAGTTTTGGCCAGTTTGACTTTTTCATGTAAATATTGATGTAACTTGATGTAATTTCATGACTATGATGTAATTTTGGCACATTTTTACTCATCCAAGTAGATTCATTCACCAAAAAGTGAAATGTAAGTGAATGAATCAGTTTCCTATCATATAGAGGCAAGTTGTTTCATTGCCTATTTTCCAATTCTTAGTTTAGATATGGTTGAAACAGCTCCTAGAATGATGAGCTCGACCCCTAGAGGCATGGGAATGAGTTAGGCTTGTCTATATCATGTAGTTCTTTAGTCATTTTCAGGGTTGGACACTTGGGATTGCTTGGCACTTCATTGTACATTTCATCTCTACAATTTTGGCAAAGGAATAGACCAGGGTTTGCAGCACTCTTTGGGATCCATGTGGCTCTGTGTTTTGATGGTGTGTTTCTCTATGTGATTGTAAGTTCATTGATGTTTATGTGTATCATTTCCCTTCTCCTTTCTTCTTAAATTAAACAAATGAGTGATAAAGGTGGAATTCATTAGATTGCTTTGCTTTGCCTTGAGTTTTGTTTAATTTTCCATGTTTTCATCTGTTTGAAGAGGATTCTTGAAAGCCTCTTGCCCTCTTCAGCTCCTCACCGGTCTGAACTATCCATTCATTCAATCCAAAGCATCAAAACAATTGCCTTCCTTGCCCCATTCAGAACTCTGCAAAAACTAGGCCTCATCCCCGGACCCAAAACTACCTTTCCCTTTGATTCCAACAAAACCCCCAAAATCAAAATCAAACTCTTTTACTTATATACCTAGCCTAAAATCAACCTTTATTTCAAGTCATCTCAATCCTTATTGATTATTTTTTCTGAGATTGACCTGGAGAGATCCCTCTCCTGATCTTGTAGGGCTAGCTACCAGACTGAGCATGGTTTGATGTTAGCCTAGACTCTGCCTTCCTTTATCCTGAGGTAGATTTAGGCAATAACAATATGCATTATTGTCCAGGATTTCAAGCATGAGGAACTTGATCAAAAAAATATTGGCACTACCATACATTATAGGAGACATAATGATATCTCCAAGTCACTCATGTACCATTGTCATATAAATATTTTTAAGAGGCATTGTCACACTAGGTCACATAATCACAGTTTTATAACTGCTTAAGCCAAGCAATACATCATATGTAAACTATCATCAAAATGTGTGTGTGTGTGTCAATAAGGTCACAACATAGGTATAATGTAGGTTTGTTCCTTTTGCAATAGTTCATCTACTAACATCAAGCCCGGCTGAAAACATACCTTTCAAAACTTCTATTGTAGCATCATGATATAGTCCATAAATGACAATGAGACTTTATTGTAACCTTTTACAACTTGCTACTAAAAACCATTATTGCATTTGGATATGAAGTGACTTACTATAAGATTGATGTTCTATGCTTGATACAATATGATACAATCTTATGCTTCTACCTTAGCTCAGATTCATTTATTCATGAAGTTAGATTCAACGGGAATAATTTAGGTCTCGAGCTCAAACCCATAAATGTGTTATGTATTGGGACTATTTTGTCAACCTTTCACTTCTTCAAAATAGGCCGCAAGGATTTCAAGATAATTTTGTTACTAGAATTGAAGACCAAAAACATGGTTATCATGTTGGTATAGTATAGTGTATAGGTTCATAATATTCTATGTGTAGTTATGTTAATGTAATATGGTGGAGACTAGTCCTAACTTGAATTTGATATTGACTTGTAGGAGGGACACACTCTTAATTACCAAATCTATCACTTAGAACTCACCATTTGATGGTGCAAAAATCCTATGTTGGCTATGCTTCAAATTTTCGAGAGTCGACTAACAGCACTCATCTAGGCGTCTAGAGTTCGATCTGGAGAATAGGCTATGGTGGCTCCTTATGGAGATATCGATCTCTAAGATAAGGGTGTTTTCTTGGTGTTTTGGAGGTCGTTATGGCTAACCCTTCGCAATCGGAGTTACCCAGTGAAGTTGTGGCCTTTAACAACCTGGTCACAAACGGGCCAAAGTTCCAAAAGGCATCCACCTCAAAAAAATTTGAGAAAATAGGTGAGATCATAAAGATTGTTATCTTTGCTCCTCAAGCCAGAGTTAGGGATTTGTGGCTAGCATATCGGGGGATGATTGGGCAGTTTACTGGTTTATGGCCTTCACCCAAGTCAGTTTTTTCCTGGATTGCTTAGAATTGGAAGTATAAGATGAAAGGGGAAGTGTACTCTTCCTTTTTAGGGAAAGGCTTCTTCACCTTATACTTTGAATTGAAGGAGCTCGTATTTTATGGGGCCTCAATGTTTGTACTTGGACAGATGGAACCCCAATTTCAACCAAGATTGTGACATCCCCATTGTTGTTCTAGTCAGGGTGAAGTTTTCATATTTCCATCTTCATTGTTGGAATGAATCCACTTTCAAACTGATTAGCAACTCATTAGGGAAGTATATTGATAGCACTAAGCCCAGGGAGGGGTTATTTTCTTGTGCATGAATATGTGTAGAGGTTGATAAGGAGAAGGTTCTCTCGGTGGCGATTAATCTCTGTATGGATGATTGTACCCATATCTAGGAATTGGACTATGACCAACTCTCTTTCAAGTGTAGAGTTTGCCATGAATATGGTCAATTTGCCCAAAGTTGCACCAAATCTACTAGACCATAGGAAAATAGAGGAGATCAAGGGGAACAATGGCAACACGCTGAGAGGTGTAAAGGCCCAGTCAGACAACCTCCATCAAATCAAGGGAGGCAATCCCAGCAAGATAAATTTCTAGGGGATAATAAGGCATATAAGGGACAAAGCAAGTTCGAGTCACACAAGCACTCAGAAAGGATCTGAGAACAAGTTTGAGGTATTGTCATCATTAGTAAGGAAGAAGCCCCATCCCAAGTAGATCAAGAGGGAAAAATTTAGCAACAGAAAGACTCCCTCGACAAAGAGTGCCCTAGAAGAATCCTTCGTGCCCTTTGAAGATTCGTCAAAAGAAGAGGAATAGGCGTATAGTTCTTCCAAAGACGTTGTTGGCCAGATCCCTACAGTAAGCTATGTTGAAATATGACACTTGGAAGTGGTTTCTAGAATCTCAAATATGGATATGTATTTTTCAAACTCCACCCAGCTCGCACGTGTGGACCTCCAGCGAGAGATCAAAGGAAAAATGTAACATTTTTTACTAGTCAACTTCAAACATGTTTTCTGAGCGAATGAAAACAAATTTTGGAAAAGGAAAATATGATGGTTTTAGGGTGACCAACAACTCTGGAATGCTTTGAAGCATTTCCTGGAACTCAACCAATGCTGGCAAGAAGCTGAAGGCTGTTAAGCTGAAGGCTTCTGCTAGAGGAAGTGTTCCTCGCTTGTGGTGGTTTTAGGTTGTCCACCAACCAAGATGATGGTTTTAGGTTATCCACCAACCGAAGGCATGCTCATGGGCATCTGTGTCTCTGGCTACATCTCTGAATCCGGAATGACGAATTGTGGCTCAGGCTCGCTTGAACTGCTGGCTACAACTCTGAACATGGAATGAGAGATTGTGGCTCAGGCTCGCTTGATCTTTCGTCGAAGCTTGTACATGACCACCATTTTCCCCCCTGTCAGGGACAAGGTGAGATGATGGCGAAAACTCAACTGCAAGTTTGCTCAATATCCGTGAACAAGTTCTAACATGTGTCGTAAACATCTTCTTGGTTGCTGATGCCCATTGCCAAGAAGCGATCCATCCAAGATGAATCTTGGTTCTTGCAGGAGGCTTGTGTCTGAAGCATCTGTCTGAAGAATGAGTGTGCCGACCACAGTTCTTGCATGGATGAAGATCAAAACAGTGATCTTTCATATGGCCAACTCGATCACAGTGTTGGCATTTCTCAATCTGTTGTGGAAGTGGAGCAGGATCTGGAACAGCTGCAGGTGAACTGTCATACATGAATCCGACACTCTGAAATATGATGGGCTTTTTGTAGTCTGGAATATGAAAGGACACATCCTTGTCATATCCAAGACCAGTTATGTGCTTGTTGTGGACAAGCTCTTCCCAAGGTCTGATGATGGGGTTGAGAAGTGCAGGCTGAGTGGCTGCATCTGCATGTACATATTCTCTAGTACAATGAACTGAATGTGAATCGTCTGCAACTTTATCTTCTTTCTTCTGATGAGAGTCCTTCTCAATCTTCTGAACAGAAACAGGTTCAGAATGGTGACTCTTTTGCTGAAGTTCTTCTTGTTGGAGCTGAGATTCCAACTGCAAAAACTCAATCTTTTCATGTGCATATAGCAAACAACTCTGAATGTTACATAGAGCATCCTTGCTCATTTTTATCACATCATCAACATTTGAATGAATGAGGTCATTCAACAACATTAATGCCTCATTGATTTTGGCCATTTTCAACAACTTAGGCTCAAAAATGAAAGGGTGTCGGCTACAACCGAAAATGCACCCGGTTACAATGTGATTCAACAACAAATACAAATGACTCAAGAAGACTTCCAACTATGGAAAGTACAAAATCTGCTCCTCAAATGATGGAGGGCAATCAACAATCCAACCATGAATGAGCTACAAATTCCACTCAAAATACAATGTCAGCTCAATACAATATTTCTGCAAAAATGTGCAGCAAAAACAAATGTGCAAAAGGTCCTTTAAGGCAGCTGAAATTTCTTCAAATAACTGGTTTTCAATGATGGCAAACTGTCTTCAAATGTCAATTCTTCAAAAAAATCACGCTTATGCCACAATGTAAAATCTGCAATTTTTAGTGCATCTGCTCACGTCATTTTCTTCAATTCTGCTGTTCATATCTCTTTTTCTCAATGTCCTTCCTATCTCTCTGCTTTTTTTTTTATTTTTTTTTGATTTTTTTAATTAATTGAAAATTAATTAAAAAATGGGAATAAAAAAGGAAGAGAATGGGATTAATGGGTGAGTGGAACTATTAAAAAATTTGTTAATGAATTTAAAAGGGGAGGGGTATTAATGTAAATGGGAATGAGAATCGAATTAATGTAAATGAGAATTTAAAAAGGGGAGGGGTATATTAATTTTGAAAAAGAGAAATATATTAAAATAAATTTAAAAATGGAATGGGATTTATTTAAAAAAATGTGGGGGAGGATTATTAAAATGGGAAGGGGAACGTATTAAATGGAGAAGACGGGTTTAAGAAAAGGTCGTATTAAAGGGGATTTAAGAAAAGGTCATATTAAAAATGGTGGGGGTTATTAAAAATGGCGGTATTTTATTTTGAATGGGCGGTATGGTTGGGAGGTGGAGCGGCGTTTGAGGGCCGAATGGGGAGATTGCAGAGCGGAAAGGCCGAGCTGCCAAGTGGGTTGTGAGGGATGGAGTTTGTGCAGCGGAGTTTTGTATAGCAGGGAATCGATGTGTTGGAGAGGAGATGGAGTGTGCGCAGGTGTGGTAACACTTGAGTTAAAAATGGGAAGGCCGAGGAGCGTTAAACTGTGTGAGCTATCGTGGAGAGGCCGTAAGGAAATATAACATGTAGGGATGAGCATATGAGCAGGCGTGGATTTGTTTATGCAGCGAGGGAGAGCGGCCAGAGGCGTGCGTACAGGTGCATGGGTACAGCAAGTGGGTAGAGGGGCCGGGTAGATAGGAGCGAGGGAAATGGGGTAGTTTGAATGTAATGTGAGAGTGAAGCTAAAGGGAGAGTGTGGTAGGAGCAGAGTGCGAGTAGAGCAGAGAGGGCCAAAGGCCAATTGTTCCAGATTATTTTTTATTTTTTATAACAGCAGAGAGGAAAAGATTCAGAGATTTTTATACTGCAGGTAGAAGACTTTTCACGAAATATAGCAGCAAGCTCAGAAATTTTTAATGAAAACTTAGAAATCTTTCAGTGGCTGAGCAGCAGAAATGCAGAATTTTCCAAACAATTTCAACACTAAAACCCAGAAATTTTCCTCAAAAACCCTCTTTAAATAGCATTTTCCAGCAAGTCCTTTAAAATGCAGAATAAAGGCAGAAATTGCAAGCAAAATAGGCAGTGAGAAAACCTTCAGATGCACAAGGCTGCTCTTTTTTCAAAATCAGTGCTGGAATGCTGCTATTTCTTCTGAATGCCGCTCCTTATTTTCAAAGCAGATTTCTGAATGTTGCAAAATCACTGCTACAAACACTTGAGTGCTGCAAAAAAACCAACAATTTTTGCAGATATGCATAGGCCATAAACACGAATGGCTCACTCAAAGTGGAGCAGGGCCAGAAATCGTATTTGAAGAAGTGAAAACCTAGAATCCAAAGCTCTGATGCCAAATGTTATGTAACCAACTCACAAAATAGAAAAATAGATAGATAAAAGAGTTAGAAATCAGCCTCTTTGAGGGGGAAACATCCTTTAAATTAAATAAATGAACAATTCTTGGATGATTCAAATAACAAAACCTCCTTTCTATATATAGGAGTCTAAGGGGTCACAATATAATAAGAGTCGACATAACAATAATAATGTAAGGGCATAACAATAACAATAGTGGGCTTCTATGGGGCACAATAATAACAATATGGGGACTGCTTGGGTACACAATAACAATAAGGGGGATACACTAACAATAACAATAAGGGGATGCACTAGTCTTATAGGGACCTAACAGACTTAGATCTAGTTTGGTATATCAGTAGTATGAATGCAGAAAGGTGTTTGGTATCTTAGGCATATTTTTTTTATAAGTGTATGATTGAAAAGATGTAATTGGTATTTAGTTATTCATTTTGATCAAGGTTGTGTTTCAGATGTGTCATTTATGGAGATTATTGATGGGTGTGGGTTCAGTTTGAAAAATTGATGAAAGGTGGCTTGCATGTTTTGATGGTTGATTGACACAAGTGGATCTAGTATGAAATATTATGAAACATGGTACACATAGGTGTTGAGGGTTGGAGCCTTCAGTAAGGGAGTCGGAGCTTCCTTCTGTTAGGAGCCGGTAAACTTGATCAGGGCGTAGTAGCTCCCTTCCAGTAGGAGTTGTAGAACGAGTGGAGGTTGTAGCCTCCTATAGGTAGGAGCCCGTGTGCTGGAAAGAGTCAGTTCCCCTACAAAATTGTGAGAATATTTTCTTTATAATAAGAAAGAAGACAGAGATGACAACAACATTGGTTTTCTCACATATTAGGTTTGCACCAAAAATATAAGTGTCCATATGTGGTGATGTGTTTCTTATATGTTATGATTTATCTACTCTTTACTGCCCATTATTACTGCATAATGTGTTGGGAAAAATACTGAGAGGGGAGGTTGAATCAATGTTTTAAACTTCAAAGATTCAAATTTTATATTCTGAAATATGTATGATATTGTTATTGAAGCAACTTGTGTATGTACGCTACTTTATAGAAAGAAACCTGTGTATATCCAGTTTATTGATTTTCATGTATTCTATCATATGACTATCTTTAATCATTACAACAATAAATTAATTACTTTCCAGTATGTAGTAAATAACACAGCAAATGAGAAACACGCATAGAATACCAGGATTTCTAGGTGGAAACCCAATGTGTAGAAAACCATCGTTTTTGTTGTATTTTTCTTCTTTATTATGATATAAAGAAAATATTTTATTACATTTATACTAATGTAGACTCTTATCAGTACACAGGAACCCACCTGCGCGATGCTACAAACTCCACTCGTTCTCCATCTCCTACTAGAAGGGAGCTATAACCCCCTAATCTTGTTTACCAACTTCTACTAGAAGGAAGATCTAACCCCCTTTCTAAAGGTTGCAACCCTCAGCTACTTGTGGACCACTTTTTATAATGTTTCAAACTAGACCCACTTGTCAAAAAACCATCATAAAACATGTTGGCCACCTTTCATCAAATTTTCAAACTAGACCCATATCAACAATAAACCCAAACTGACTTAACACACTAAAATATTGAATCTGAGTCACTGATCAACTGAGTTATTGAAGCATCTAACCACTGAATATAGAACCCAACCAAACTAAATAAATATCATAAAACATATGCTACTATCCTGAATAGAACCAGTGTATATACATGCTTACTCTGTATCACACATGCATACAGATCTTAAATCATAGAAAGCTTAATCATGAAGTGTTGTAATATTGAACCAATTACTTAATCAAGTACTGAACCATTCATGTATCATTGAACCAATCACAGATCACCAAATTGTAGCATCATTACTAACCAAGATTCCAATCATGAACAACCAACCCAATCAACACTATCAAACAGAGATCAGCATGATCAAGACTTCATCAATAGACAACAACAAGTAAACTAGACATCATCAACTATAAACATCAAGCATCAGTTCAAACCCTATATTTTATATGCTACTTCCACAAGGTATATATGTGCATTTTCATTCTTACCATACACAAAACCCATGTACATATCTTCACATACTGAAAAATATTTCGCATAATATATACGCGATCCTAAAGAGACAAATTCTCTTTTGTACATGGCTATTCCCAATCATTCCAGCATATAGATCTGAAAACTTTTGTTGCAAACATAATTTCACCATCTGCAACCTTTATTGTCAATACTACAAACTTCTTAATAATTCATTTAGATCGCAGCATCATTATAGTTACAGATTCATCATTACTATCTACTTTCACATTTGAGATAAGTACATCAATTCAAAATATATGTCAACATACTTCAGATCTTTGTATTTGAGCCTTCTCCTTACTCCTTAGTTCACGCCTGTTTCAGATCAGATTACTCATAAACAATTCACAACTTGCACATCTAACACCTTCATATCCATCTCCTTATATAGTTTTTGCCTTAGTCAATACCTTTGCTAAATACCTTGGTAATGTTGTTAGTATTCTTTGACGGGATCAAATAATCTTTGTCACTCAAATTACTATGGGCCAATACCATGGTAAAGAATCTAGTATCCAGTTTACCATGGTTTGTATTATGTATGTTACTTTCACGTATATGACCAGCATATGTACGTGGCCCTTCTTCATAGGATCTATGTATACTTTCTCAAAAATTACCTTTATCATTCATCTATCTTTGAACTGAAATTTTTTTGTCCATACTAATTGTATCATATGTACCAATCTGTATTAGTTCCATAATCATCATGATAATGTTGACATTTTTATTAATTATTTTTCCATCAAGGACAATAAATAACCATAATTTCAACAATATCCCCCTTTGTACTTGATGGAAACCAATTTGGTGTTTGGAAACCACCTGCAAATACACCTGCAGACACCAAGTCTACTACCATTCTTCTTTCCAAACATTATTCTTCAAACACTGAGATTCTCCCCCCTTTGACATCAAGGGAAAAGGGTTGAACTAGGCTGAGTTAAGTATTCTCCATTTAGTGATGATCATTGAAGTTATGATCTATTGAATGAAATCTACATACTAACCATGTTCCCCCTAAGCATGTGTTGAACCTTTTGAAGATATTCAATAGAGTACAAGACTTTATGACTCAAAAAAATATTACCTTTCCTATCATCAATGACTTATGACTTACATGAGACACCCAACATATTGGGTTTACATATTGACCCAAAAATTTAGATCAATGTCCCAACATAATGGGATTACATACAAGACATGATCGGATCCCAATAGCCCAATCATGGTTGAATTTTACAATGATTTACAACATGGATATTTTTATGACCTTTACATCAAGTGACATATATGACATACATAATAAAAAATAGGAATCTCAACAATGAGGTGGAAAGACCATGATAAACATTAGTAATCACCATGTACCATATAGGACCATGATAAACATTAGTAATCACCATGTACCATATAGGAATCTATAACATAATCATCTGACAGCAGGAACATAGATAGTAGCATGAACATCATCGTCATTAAGAAGGTATGTAGGATAAGACAGTGTAGCATCATTCTCTAATATCATCAACCTGTGACCAGATTTGTAATACTTCCAAGCATCATTGATAACCAGTAATAGAGTGAAAACACCATATGTATCTTCAGCAATAGGAACAACCATACATTAGCAATGATATGAATCATCATATAACAATAAATACTCAAAATCCATAATTCCAAAAAAGAATTATAGTAGGTGCTTCCCTTGAACCAACAGACTACAACAAACCAATTTTAGAACCATAATACCAAAATTGAAGTAATGAAATCATATAGGAAGCTCTCCCTAAGTTTGTGCCACTCCTTTTCAATCACATAAAGGTATACACGACTATCTAACTCAAAAACCGCGTACATATGCGACTATCCTTCACACCATCCGCGTAAGGAAAGTAAATTGCAGTAATTTATAGTCACAGCTCCCCCTGAACATGATATACATGTTAAATAAATTAGCATAGTGATGAAGCAGGAACCATTCATAATTTATGTCTTTGCATGTTCCTTTGCATGTTCCTTTGCATGGAAGTGGCTTTGTAAATATATTTGCATGTTCCTTTGACGAAACATACGCTAGTTTGACCTTTTGTTCAAGCACCTGCTCTCTCGAAAAATGATATTTGATTGGAATGTGCTTGGTTTTTTAGTGTATGACAGGGTTCTTAGAGATACTTATGGCACTATCATTCTCACAGAGAATAGGTACAGGTTGAGGACAAGTAACTAAAATATCTTGTAATGTTTGGATCATTCATGGAAGTTGAGTGAATCAAGATCCAACATCAACATATTTTTCCTCATTAGTAGATAAATCGATAGAGCTTTGTTTCTTGTTGAACCATGAGACTAAGCAGGGTCCCAATTAAAATTCTCCTCCACTAGTACTTTTTCAATCATCAACATTACATGCCCAATCCAAATTTTTGTAAACATGAAGTGAAAAGTATTCATTTTTGGGATACCATAGACCAAAATCTTGAGTGCCTTGCAGATACTTAAATATTCTCTTAACTACTAGGAGATGAGTTTCCTTGGCATTTTCTTGAAATCATCCAATAATTACAATGGCATTCATAATTTTTGGTCCTTCACCTGTAAGATAGAGAAAGTTTCCAATCATAGATCTATATTATGGTTGATTAACTGTAGGAGAATCATCATTTTGAATAAGATTGCATCCTTTTACCATTGGTGTGCATATAGGCTTGCATTCTTCCTTTCCATATTTCTTCAAAATATTTTTGAGGTACTTGTTTTGAGAGAGAAATATACCATTATTAGTTTGTTGAGCTTGAAGTCCAAGGAAGTATGTTAGTTCACCAAGTAGCTACATTTCAAATTCTTGTTGCATAACGGAAGCAAATCCTCGACTCATAGATTTTGCTTTGCTTAAAAATATGATGTCATCTACATAAACAACAACTATAAAAAGTTTTTATTTATCAAATTTGATATATATAGGTTTCTATCTACAAACCCCTTTTTGAAGCCTTGTTGCTGAAGATACATATGAAGACGATAATACCATGCACAAGGAGATTGTTTTGACCCATATGATGCCTTTTTAAGTTTACAAACAATATTTTTATCATTGCCAAGAATGAACCCTTTAGTTTGTTCAATATAAACTTCTTCTTCTAGATCTCCATTTAGAAATGAATATTTAACATCCATTTGATATACTTTAAAGTTATGAAAGCTTGAAAATGCAAGGAACATTCTTATGAATTCAATTTTAGCTATTGGTGCAAATGTTTCTTCAAATTCTACCCCTTCTTTTTGAGCATATACTTTGCATACAATTCTTGCTTTGTTTCGGATTGCTTCTCCGTTTTCATTCAATTTGTTCTTGAATACCCATTTTGTCCAAATTACACTTTTATCATGAGGCCTTGGTACTAGCTCCCATGTATGGTTATTTTCTATTTGATCAAGTCTTCATGCATTGCCTTAACCCAAAATTCATCTTTTCTTGCTTGATTCACATTTTGAGGTTCAATTGTGGATAGTAAGGCTAAGTGACTAGAAGTTCAAACAAGATTTCTTCTAGTTTGTATTCATGCTTCCTTTTCACCTAGAATTTGATATTCAGGATTATTTTTCTGTACATACCTTAATGGTGTATTTTCTGATGTACTTTTATTTTCATTTCCTTCTTCTGATGCTTCTATATTTTCTTATCCTACAACCTTTTGTCTTGTAGTGGTGAGAGATTCTCATTTGCTGGTGCTTCTCTTTTGGTACCTATGAATGCTTCATCAATCACAACATCTATGCATTCAACAATATTTTGAAGCATTTTATTATAACATTTATATACATTGCTTCTAAAAGAATATCCAAGGAGGATTCCTTCATCAGCTCTAGATTCAAAATTTCCATTTTTCTCATCATTTTTCTTTATGTAACATTTTCTTCCAAATATTCTAAAGTGTTTTACATTTGCAGGCTTACCAAAACATAGTTCATGTGGATTTTTATCATTCTTTACTCGAACATAAGCTTTGTTAATAATATTCATGGTTTTGTGTATTGCCTCTCCCCAAAAGGTGTGAGATATTCCTGACTCATCAAGCATGGCTCGAGTCATTTTTTGGACTATTCTTTTCATTCTTTCTGCCACTCCATTTTATTGAGGAGTCTTAGTTATGGAAAACTATATTTTGATATTGTGTTGTTCACAAAAATTGAAAAACTCGTCTGGTATAAACTCTCCTCCTCTATCATATATAAGACATTTAATTCTTAGATCTAACTCATTTTCTACCGGAGCCTTAAATACTTTAAATTTATCAAATGCCTAATCTTTATGTTTTAGTAAGCCAATCTAGCACATTATTGTAAAATCTTCAATGAATAATAAGAAGTATTGCTCACCAGAAGGGGACTTCTTTATCAGTGGACCACATAAATCAATATGAATATGTTTAAGTGGTTTTCTTGAAGCGCATTCTTTAGCTTTAAACTGAACTCTATTTTGCTTACCAACTTCACATTATTTGCATATGTTGTTTTCAGGTGGAAAGAAGTTGGGAAAGTCATGGACTGTTCCCATTCTTCTTGATTTGTATAATTGAGAAAAACTAAGGTGCCCCAAACTTTTTTTATAAGTCTGGATTTCTTCATATTTTCTTAAATAACAATGCTCTTGGTTTCCTTCTATGACATACACATTGCCTAGAGTCCTTGTTCCTTTTATTATGATCTTACATGTATCAAGATTTATTACCACACAATTTTTTGATCTTAAAATAACTTCATGCCCTTGGTCACACATTTGAATAACACTTAACAAGTTATTTCTTAATCCATTGACAAATAATACATTTCCAACCTTAACCTTTTTCTTCAACAACACAGTTCATTTTCCCTTGATAGAAACAAGTGATTTAACACCAAAAGTTACATTATTTTCTTTCTTTATTTCATTCAAATAATTAAACTTATGTATGTCACCTGTAATATGGTTTGAACTTATCTTGATCTCCTGCATACAAATATAGACCACTATTTTCAGTGTCTATAATTTTTTTTTCCATACCATGGGCGGTAGAGTATTTTGTTCATGCTGGTGAGATAGGCCCATTATGCTTCTGCATTCAGTTTCTTTATGACCAAATTTATTTCAAAAATGACATTCTATTTCATTCTGAAGAGGTCAGAAAAATTTTTAAGATAATTTCTTTGCCCCAACCTCATTCTTTTGTTTTCTTGCTTCTCTAGTCATAATAGTTTTATAAGCACCACAATGAACAACTTTGTGACCAAAATTATGACTAGTGAAGCATTGACCATTGAAGTAGGAATACTTGGGATTATAATACTTTCTTGAGTAGCTTTCCCTTTGATTATGGTATGGTTGTCTTGTATGAGAAGGATCTGATCCTTCATTCTTTTGCTAAGAACTGCAATTTTAATGATTGCTTCCTTTTACTGCATTGATGTAGCTTCGTGTACCTATTTCAGAAGTTTCATGGTTTTTGATGTTTCACCATTTGGAATGTATCCAATACCTATCTTAATTAGAGGAGAGACTTTCACTTTGATGATTTCTTCTAAAGTGTCAGATCCTTTAGAAAATATAAAATTTAGAGCCCTTGTTTTCTCAAGTTCTTTTCTTAGACCTACTATTTCAAGTTCTAAATTTTCACAGTGCCTTTCTTTTTCTAGAACTTGTTTCTTCAAAAATTCTTCAGCTAATTTAGCTTCTAAAGAAATTTTTAGCTGAGTTATTTCTTCAACAAGAGTTTTTTTATTATATGTATAGATTTCCTTTTCTTTTAGAGCATCCATAAAGACAACATCATATTCATCTACACATTTTTCTTCAAATTCCATAAGCAATTGATAATATTGATCAAATTCAACATCCTAATTATTAGAAGAATATTCACTATCTTCATGAGTATATAAACTTTTCTTGTTATCAAAACTTCTTTTAACATTCCTCTTTGGAACATTCTTCCCTTTCTCATGATTTTATTTATGAGGAAATTTGGCAGCATAGTGACCTACTCTTCCACAGGAAAATAATTTAAAAGGAAGCTTACATTTAAACCTATGAGTTCCTACATGAATTTTCTTCACAAATTTTGCTTCTTCTTCGTCTGAAATATAAAAGGTTTCCTTAAGATATTTCTTTTCCTTTCCCTTTATATGTAGCTTTGAATGTTACTTTTCTAATATCTGATGGACCCCCTTTTCTCATCTCATAAGCTGTTAGTATCCCATGGATTTGTTCAATAGTAAGATTCTTCAAATCATGCATTTCTTCAATGGAAGATACTTTCGAATCGAACTTTGAAATTAGAGATCTTAGAATTTTCTCAACAATAGTAGAATTGTGTATTTCATCGCCAAGATTTTTCATTGAGCTAATGATCTCATCTAATATAATGAAAAATCTTGCAATAATCTCATCATCATGCATTCTAAGAGTCTCATATTGAATTCTAAAAGTTTTGAATTTAGCGCTCTTTACCATAGTGTCACCTTCATAGCTTTGGAAAAACTTGCCCCATATGTCCTTTGTGGTATTCAGTTACGTGACCTTTATAAATACTGATTCAGCCAAGCATCCTAAGATATCATTGATTGCCTTTGCATTGGTTTCATACCATTTATTCCTTGCATCATCTGTGGGAATGGAGGTTTGGTATTGATATCCACCTTAAACAATTTCCCATACATCTACTCCAAGTGCCTGCAAATATTCTCTCATTTTGACTTTCCAAAATACGAAGTTAGTTCCATTCAACTTCTCCTTCTTGACTACTCATCTTGATAGATCTCCCTTTAAGTGATTAAGCTTCTTTAAGGGACCTTCTATAATACCAATTGTTGAGAAAAAAACTGATAGGGGCGGGGGGGAAGGGGGTGAATCATTATTTTAAGCAACTTGTGTATGTACGCTACTTTAGAGAAAGAAACTTGCGTATATCTAGTTTATTGATTTTCATGTGTTTCATCAGATGAATACCTTTAATCATTGCATCAATATATTAATTACTTTCCAGTATGCAGTAAATAACACAGATAATGAGAAAAACACATAGAACTCTATTATTTTTAGATGGAAACCTGATGTGGGAGAAAACCATTTTTTTATTGTCTTTTTCTTCTTTCTTATGATATAAAGAAAATATTTTATTGCATTTGTACAGATGCAGACTCTTATCGGTACACAGGAACCCACTTGCAAGAGCTAGAACCTCCACTCGTTCTCTAACTCCCACTCGAAGAGAGATACAACCCCTTAATCTTGTTTACCAACTTCTACTGGAAGGAAGCTCCTACCTCCTTTTTGAAGGTTTCAATCCTCAGCTCCTTGTGGACCACTTTTCAGAATGTTTCATATTCGATCCACCTATCAAACAACCATCACAGAACCTACAGGCCACCTTTCATCAAATTTTCAAATTGGACCCATATCAACAATAAATCCAAACTGACTTAACACACTAAAATACAGAATATGAGTCATTGATCAACTGAGTTACTGAAGCATCTAACCACTAAATATAGAACCCAACCAGACCAAATAAATATCATAAAAAAATATGTTACTATCATGAACAGAACCTGTCTATATATGTGCTTCCTCTATATCACACATGCGTATAGATCTTAAATCATATAAAGCTTAATCATGAGGTGTTTTAATACTAAACCAATTATTGAATCAAGTAATGACCTATTCACATATCATTGAACCAATCACAGATCACCAAATTGTAGCATCATTACTAACCAATATTCCAATCATGAACAACCAACCCAATCAACATTTTCAAACATAGATCAGCATGATCAAGACTTCGTCGACAGATAGAAGCAATTAAATCATACATCATCAACTGTAAACATAAAGCATCATTTCAAACCCTATTCAATAAACTCTACTTCCACAAGGTATATATGTGTATGCACGCGCTTACCATACACAAAACCCACATACAGATATTCACATACTGAAAAATATTTCGCATAATATATACATGACCCTACAAAGACGGATTCATGTATGTACGTGGTTATTCCCAAACATACCGGCCTATCAATCTGAAAAATTTCGCTGCAAACATAATTTCATTGTTTGCAACCTTTACTGTCAATACTACAGACTTTTGAATAATTAATTTAGATCGCAACATCATTATAATTACATATTAATCATTATTAGCTACTTTGACATTTTCAATAAGTAAATCAATCAAGCATATATGTCAACATACTTCAGATCTTTCAGATCTGAGCCTTCTCTCCCTGGTGCACACTTGTTTCAGATCAGATTACTCATAAACAATTCATAAATTTCACACCTAACATCTTTATCTCCATCTCCTTATATATATTTTTCCTTAGCCAATACCTTAGGTAAATATCTTGGTAATGTCGTTAGTATTATTTGATGAGATCAAAAAATTGCTGTTGTTCAAATTACTTTGGGCCAATACCATGGTAGAGACCCCTGGTATCCATTTTGTTGGGTGTGGATCCTAATTATCTTCTTTATTTATATGTATCACCACGTTGAACCCTTGTTCTTAATGAGGCAGCAATTCCATTCATCATTTGAAGGTCGTTAGGAAGGTCCAGGGGGGGCCCCCCCCCCCACCTTGGCAAGGGGTTTTGGGGGCAGCGCCCCTAAAGATAAAAATAGATGTAAAATTTCCTTGTGAAATATTGTAATTCCATAGTCAATCTGGGCCATTCATTAGGTGGATGATTTGACGGTAGAAGTTATGTTTAATTTAGGGTTTTTTTGTTCTAGAAGGCTACCCCTCTATTTTATGAGGGTATTGTATTGCGGTTGTGTATCATGTGTATATTTTGAGCAAGAAATAGAAAGGGGGGCTGTGTGAGAGAGTAGATGATATTACAGCGGATATGTTGTAGGTTGTGGCTCTTCATTTTTCTAGATAATAAAAAGGACGGATTCGTTGTTTCCGTGGACGTAGCCCAAGTTGGGTGAACCACATATTTTTTTGTCTCTCTTGTTTTATATTTTATTTATGTGTTTGTGTTTCCTCATATTTTATGTGTTCCATTTCTCTGTAATATATAATTTTCTAACACAGTTTACCATGGTTTAGATTATGTACGCAAAGTTCACGTATATAACCAGCGTATTTACGTGACCCTTCTTCATAGGATCCACATATACTTTCTCAAACATTACCTTTATCATTCATCTATATCTGAACTGATATTTCTCTATCCATACCAACTATAGAATTTGTACTAAGATGCATTAGTTCCATAATCATAATAATAATGTTGACATATTTATTAAGTAGGTTGCCATCAAGGACAACACATTAGCCATAATTCCAACAAATTGAATCACTAATGAAATAATGATGAAATGGTTAAGTTAAACAATTGATGGGAATTGTGAAAATTAGTAATCTACACACATGTGGCTTTTATTCATTGAAGGTGTGTACACATGTGATTTTTCTGAATAAAAGTAGTGTGCACTTCTCTAAATCTGAAATTGAATATTAAGTGAAATAAAAAATACTAATTCAACACCCCCCCCCTACTATTTTTCCTAACAATTGGTATCAGAGTAGATCTCTCCAGTAAAGCTTGTTCGCTTAAGATTAGATTAGGAATCATGGGAAAGAAGCATAATAAGAAGGAAACATAAAAGAAGAAGTCAATTTAGAACAATTGTGATAGTGAGAGTGATGTATCAAATGCAGTGGAAAAATCAGCAACTATAGATCAAGGACAAACAATACTGAAGCTGGTCATAGATTTAGAAGCACATCATTTCTTGTTGATCAAAGATGAGGAAGATAGTGAATATAGTGATCAAGAATCATGATGTGTTGGTTTTTATTTTAATTGTAGAAGTGGTGACCATTGTATGATTGATTTCCCGCTTCCTTGCTCACATAGTGATAATGAATCAAGTGAGATTGATATTTTGAATAGCAGTGGAGATAATAATTTTGTAGATAAATCAAATTCAAAAGATGGAGATCAGTGAAAAATAATGTTTCTAGAAGTAGAGATTAAAAGGCTCATAGTTGAGAATAGAGATCGTCAAAAGTTACTACATTTTTTGATGAAATGGACTGTGCCTACAAAGAATAAATTATCAGGTTAAAGGCTAAGTTGGAAGGAAGAAAAATTGAAGAATGAATGAGGAAGCAGTATAAGGAAAGGGAAGATCAGTGTCAAAAACTATAGGATAAAGTAGATTCATTGAGAAATTAACTCAGAAAGAAAATCAACAGGGAATCAACCTGAACTGGAGAAGATGCAACAATCAAGGAGATTAAAGAAAGAACCAATTATTGTGAAGGACTTGAAGCAGAAATTATCTCTCTCAAATATGATCTTGAAAAATAAAACAAACAATGTGAGGAGATACTTTAAGTATTTGAAGAACAATAAAAATGAGATTAAAGAATAAATTATCGAATTAAAAACACAATTAGAAAATACAAGAAGAGAAAAAAGGTTGAGATAAGTATATTAGAAGGTAAACTAGCTGAAAAGAATAAGAAATTAAGACTTCAAGATAGTTCTCATATATTAGACAATATTCTTAATGGTCAAAGGTATCCCTCCATTAAATCGGGCCTTGTTTTTCATGAAACTATGAAGGGGGAATCTAGCTCATAGGATTGTGCAAGAAATCAAGAGGTTAACAACGCAAACTCTTAAAATTTTGGTAAATTATTAAGAAATCAACCAAAACAACAATCGAGAAAAGTGAACTTTAAAAGGAACCCATTTTCTCCCAATAATAGAAATAACAATCAATTCTCTCCTTTGAACAATGAAAATGAATGTCTTATCTGTCATAACTTTGGACACACTGCAGCCAATTTGTAGAAGCAGATTCATGGGAATATCATCAGCTCCCAGGTACTAAGGTTTCTTAAGATGGTATTTTTTTTCATGCAATATGTTTGGTCACAAATATATTGATTGCAATAAGAGAAATATGAAGTAGAATCATTATGATTCTCTTGCTCCCTTCTCTCGTCATGTAAGGTGTTATACATTTAAAAAGTTTGGACATGCAGTAAAAGAATGCAAGAACAAGACAATGAATTCATACAGACAACGAGTAGACTCCCTGCAAAGAAAGAAACCAAACAAGAATGTTGTTATCAAAATACCTAAAAAATATGGATCCGCCAAAACTACTCATCTTAAGAAGATGGAAGAGGAACAAATAAGATGTGGCCTTGCTCTATGCACATTTGAAGAAGAAGATAAATGGGACATATATAGAAGATTCTCTCATCACATGTCTGGAAATAAGGACAAATTCATCTATCTAAAACACAAGGGTGGTGAGATTATTCTTGGAAATGGTACTCTGCAAAGGTACTAGGTAATGGTAATGTTGATCTTGATATTAAGAATATAGAAGCAGCTAATGTTCTATTGGTTGATGGGCTAAAGGAGAAAATTCTAAGTGTAGGACAAATAGTTGATAAAGGGCATGCAATTGTATTTACATCAACCGGATGCAAAGTTATAGAAGAAGACGCCGGAAAAACTATAGAAAAAGGATTAAGAAATCCATACAATTTATATGTTCTAAAGAAAAATCTAGGTAGAAATAAGAGGTTCATCTCCTTTTCTTTAGATTCAGAGTAAAAGAATATGGTCCACACTATAGTTTATTATATCTTATGTTATTTCTGATAGGACTACAGAAATACATATGAAGCAATCAGTTCCACATGATCAGTAGTGCATGATCTCAGGGAGAGTTATGCATGTGTACCTTGATGATGATTTCATATGTTGTTTGACTATTCCCTTGTTGAAGATTTATGTTACTGATGTTGCATCTAATGAAGTGATTGTGATCAGGAACAAATATGACATGTTTAGGGGTAGTTGTGGCCATGCAAAATCAGCATTTTATATTTTGTATGTGTTTCTTATGAAGGACAATCACACATGTATGTGGTTCTTGACTTATACAATCGTTTATGTTTCTATATGGTGATAAAGAAGTGGTATTGGTTTAGGGGGAGCATCTTTTATGTTTCTAATGGCTCATTGTTGGAATTATAGGCACTCCTTTTTGCATTATGATGAATTCATATTATTTTCTTCTTGCATTTGATTGGCATATTTATTAATAAGAAGGATTATTTTCTTCGTGTGTCAAATCCAAAGGGGGCAATTGTTGGAGTTAAGGCTAATATGTTGTCCTTGATGGCCACCTCCATGTCAAATATGTCCTTAATTTCGACCTGGTTATAATATGATATATTTTTCTTGATGATTATAAAATTGTTGCAGATGACATGAACATTGGTACAGGTATTTCATAAATGAGTAAGTGTAGTGGCAGCCTTGTCATAGGTTTAATTTGAGAAAAGATGAAAATGTAAAGTTGGAAAAGTATATGTGACCTCTATGAAGAAAAGTCGCGTACATATGCAGGTTCCAAGAACAAAAGTTCCGTACACGGCCCTAACCATGGAAAATTTAAAAACATGAACTTTTCCCATGATAATATACCACGGTTTTGTGAACGCAATGTATATTTTATCTCATCAAACCATTACTAAAAAAAACCTAAGGGATTTGCCTATGGTGTTGGAAAATAAAATAGTTATAAAACGAGAAGGATATTAAGGAGTTGTGTGTGCATTGATGGATTATTCATGTGTGATATGATCTAAAACAGGTGTGCACCAACGAGCAAGGAGAAGGCTCAGATCTAAGAAATCTAAAAGTATGCTTGATTGATTTTCTTATAGCATGTGTAATTATGGGAAAATGTTTAAGTTGTTAACAATGCAAGATTTGTTGTTACAATAGAACTATGATCTGAATTTATGTGCAGAATTCTGTGATTATGACAGAGTTTGTATGCAAGACAGAGATTGTGCTTGCAAAGAGGGTTTGATGTCGTTATTGATTAATTTGTTGAGATATGTACATGGGTCATGTTCTTGAATGTCGCATACACACGTGGATCTGCTTTAGAATAGTCGTGTATAATATCTGAAGTAATGTGGGTTGATTAAATTAGCATATTTTTGTTGGTTCTGGTTGATTGTTGTCACTTTGATGTATGAGATTGTTTAAATGACAATTGTTTTTTTGTTGATTGATGAGAATATTTATGGTTGATGAGAATTTTTTGGCTTAGCATTTGGAATCTTGATAAACTTTTTGAAGGGAAGGTTTGAATTGCTTTTGTTGCAGAAATTATTGTATTTAGCGGTTGTGTTTTATGTAGAGAAAGTTTGACATAAAGTATGACTCGGCTAGTAATGATTTGTGATTTGTACGCTAGTGTTATGCATGAGAAACGTGTATATATGCAGATCCCCTTAACGATAGTCAGGTTTATATTCTGACTTGAGTATGGACATAATGGTACTTCTTGGTAATGACAGTGAATGAGTATTTTATTTTTTAATGGTTGTCTTCATTAGTATGTTTTTTGTGGTATATGACTTAGATCTGGCTTGGTATATCAAATATCTAGTTGCTTAAAGGTGTTTGGTATCTTGAGCATATTTTTTTATCAATGTATGATTGCAAAGATGTAATTAGTATTCAGTTATTCAGTTTGATCAAAGTTGTGGTTCTGAGATATTATTGATTGAGCTTATTGTTGGGTGTGGTTCCAATTTCAAAATTTGGTGAAAGGTGGTATGCATGTATTGATGGTTGATTGAGAAATTTTGATTTAGTATGAAATATTATGAAACGTGGTCCACATAAGTGTTGAGAGTTGGAGCCTTCAATAAGGAATTCGGAGCTTCCTTCTGGTAGGAGCCGGTAAACTTGATTAAGGGGTTGTAGCTCCCTTCTAGTAGGAGTTGGAGAACGAGTGGAGGTTGTATCCTCCTACGGGTATGATCCTATGTGCTAGAAAGAGTCTGCACCAATACAAAATTGTAAGAATGTTTTCTTTATAATAAGAAAGAAGACAGATAACACTGTTACCGATGAAATAGGTAATTGCACTGTTACCTACTTTCTTTTAGTAGCATAAAAAGCACCCAATTTTGAAAAGTGGTGATGCAGAATCACCTTTTTTTTTTTAGCACATTTTTGACACTCTAATATTTTTATTTATGAAGTATGAATATTTGTTTTAAAATGTTAGTGATTTTCATGCTAATTTTGACACGTATTTATGCAGCATCAACTTTTTTTTTTAGAGCAGTGATTTTCATGCTAATTTTCAAATGTATTCATGCAGCATCAACTTTTTTTTTTAGAGTGGTGATTTTCATGTTGGTAATAAAACACAAAACTTAGATAAATATATATATATCTATATATATATATATATATATATATATATATATATAAACAATTAAAAAAACCAATAAAAATGTATAAAAAAACAAAATTAACTCGTAAAAATAAAAAGTTTAAACAAAAATAAATAAATAAAACAAAAAAAAACAAAAATATTCGAAAATTATATCAAAAGAAATGAAAAATTTTGAAAAAAAAACACATAATTTAAAGAAAAAAACAAAAATTAACCAATAAAATTTTAAAAAAAAACATCAAAAACGTTTTTTTCTAAGTTATTAAAAAAAACCATAAATTAAAAAAATAAATAAATAAATAAATAGAAAATTTAAAAATAATTTAAATTACAAAATTAAAATTTAGATAAAATAAAATAAAATACAAAAAGAAAAAATTTAATTTAAAAATTTAAATTTAAAAAATAATAATAATAAGAAAAAAAAATACAAATTTTAAAATTAACCAAAAAAAAAAATTTAAAAAAAAACAAAAATTAAAATTGAAAAAGAAAATTAAAATTAAAAAAAAAAAACTATAATTAAAAAACAAAACAAAAAAAATGAAAAAAACCCACGTGCAAATAATTAAAAAACAAATATCCATAAATTTACTGTTTTTTTTTTAAATGAAATAATTTATAAATTTTAAAAATGAAAAACTAAATAAACTAAAAGATTTTTAAAAAAAAACATTTAAATTAAAATTTAATAAATTTAATAAATAAATTTTAAATTTTAAAAATTAAATAATCTAAAATATTAAATTTAAAAAAAAAAAACAAAACAAAACAAAACAAAAAAATTAAAACAAATTAAATTTAAATTAAAAAAATAAATAAATTGTTTGAATTTTAAAAAAAAAAAAAAAAATTAAAAATTAAAAATTTAAAAAACATATATACTAAAAATTTAAAAAAAAAAAAAAAAAAAAATTTGATCGTGGTGGCACCGCCAATCGACCTCCCGCCCAAGTGGCGGCGGAGGCTGGCCGCTGGGCAGGCAGGGAGGCTGCATGCCACCGCCAATCGGCCTCCCGCCTAGGTGGCGGCGGAGGCGGGCGGGGAGGCTACATGCAGCCCCCCGCCCGCCCAGCGGCCGGCCTCCGCTGCCACCTGGGCGGGAGGCCGATTTCGGGAATCGACCTCTAGCGGCGGGAGGCCGATTCTGGGAATCGCCCTCCCACCACGGGAGGCTGATTCCGGGAATTGCTCTCCCGTAATCGCTCTCCCGTGGCAGGAGGGCGATTCCTGGAATCAGCCTCAGGGCGATTCCCGGAATCGGCCTCAGGGCGATTCTCGGAATCGGCCTCCCGCCGCGGGAGGGCGATTCTCGGAATCGGCCTCCCGCCGTGGGAGGGCGATTCCCGGAATCGGCCTCAGGGCAATTGCCGGAATCGGCCACCCACAGCGGGAGGGCGATTCCAGAAATCGACCACCCACAGAGGGAGGGCGATTCTCAGAATCGGCCTCAGGGCGATTCTCAGAATCGGCCTCAGGGCGATTCTCAGAATCGGCCTCAGGGCGATTCTCAGAATCGGCCTCAGGGCGATTCTCGGAATCGGGCTCTGGCCGCGCGAGGGCGATTCCCCAAATCGGCCTCCTGCCACAGGAGCGCGATTCGAGGAGCGCGATTCCTGGAATCGGCCTCCCGCCGTAGGAAGCCGATTTCACCCAGCGGCCAGCCTCCGCCGCCACCTGGGCGGGAAGCCAATTGGCAGTGCCACCACGATCAAAAAATTATTATTATTATTTTTTTTTTTTTAATATTTTTTTTAATTTGATTTTTTTTTTTAAATTCAAAAAAATTAAAATTATTTTTTTTAATTTAATTTTTATATTTTAAATTTAATTTTTTTTTATTTTTTTGTTTTTTTTTTAATTTTATTCCATTTTTTTTGTTTTTAATTTTTTTTTCTAAATTTTATTAATATTTTTTATTAAATTTTGTATTTTTTTTATTTAATTGATTTTTTTTTATTATTAAATTTTATGTTTAGTTTTTTCATTTAATTTTTTAAAATTTAGTAAATTTTGTATTTTTTTTTAATTTATTTGAATTTAATATATATATATATATATATATATTTAATTACATAAAATTTTTGTTTTTTTTTATTTCCATTAAAATTGTGTATTTAAAATTAGATTTTTTTTTTTTAAATTAAACTTAATATTTTCAAATTAATTTGTTTTTATTTTATTTTTTATTTAATTTATTTTTTTTAATTTATTTTTTTCAATTTTTCAATTTTAATTTATTTTTAAAGTTTTTTAACTTTTTATTTTAACAATGTTTTTTTTTTTCTTTATATTTAAAATTTATTTTTTATTTCAAAATTTATTTTTTAATTCATTTATTTATTAAAATTTAATATTTTTTTTTTAATTTAATATTTTTTTTTAAATTTAATTTATTATTTTAATATTAACATTTTTTTAAAATTTAATAAAATCTAATATATATATTTTTAATTTAAGTTCATATATATATATATATATATATATATATATATATATATATATATATATATATATATATATATATATATAATTTAAATTTAATTTATTTTTTAAAATCTATTTGTTTTTTTAATATATATTTTTTTTAATTTAATATTTTTATTGTATTTTATTTTTCATTTTTTTATTGTTAATTAATTTTTCATTTTTTTACTTTTAATTTCAATAATGTTTTTTTTTTTCTTTTTGGTTTTAAATTTATTAGAATTTAATATATTTCTTTAAATTTTTTTTTTTTTTTAATTTAATAAACATTTTCTTTTTCTTTCTTAAATTTAATTTCTATATTTTATTTTTTATAATTTCTTTCTTTTTTAACTTGTTTTTTTTTTAATATTTTTATTTTTATTTTTATTTTTATTTTTTTATTTTTATATATTTTGAAATTTTAATCTTTAATTTTTTTTTTAATTTTTTTTTTTAAATTTTTTTTTTAAATTTTAGGTTTTTTTTTAATGTTTGAATTAAAATTTTATTTTGTTTTTATTTTTATTTTTTTATTCCTATATATTTTTAAATTTTAAGCTTTAAAATGTTTTTATTTTTTAAATTTATTTTTTTCTTAAATTTTAGGTTTTTTTTAATGTTTGAATTTTAAAAATTAAAAAATGTTATTTCTATTTTTTAAAATGTCAAAAATATGACACAATTTTTTTTTTTTGTTATTCCAGCATCAATTGGTTTTGTTTTGAGGGTGTTTTTTCAATCCTTTTTTCAAGAAACAATTTTGTTTTTAGCATAATTTTATAAAATGTTGAAATTTGACCTTCAAAAAAAACCATGTGCGTTCTCGAATACACTTTTTTTTTTGTTTTTGGGGTGTTTTTTCATGTTTTTTAAGTCTTTTTGGGCTAGAGTTCTCGTTTTGAGGTCAGGTTACCTATTTCATCGGTAACAGTGTTAGATATGACAGCAGCAATGGTTTTCTCCCACATTGGTTTTCCACCTAAAATCTTGGTGTTCATATGTGTTGATGTGTTTATTGTGTGTTATGATTTATCTGATCTTTACTGCTTATTATTATTACACAATTAATAGATAATGAAATAATTATGAAATGGTTAAGCTAAACAAGTGATGGGAATTGTGAAAATTTGGTAATATACACAAACGCGGCTTTCATTCACTAAAGACGTGTACATGCGCGAGTTGTCTGAATAAGAGTAGTGTACACTTCTCTGAATTTGAAATTGAAGATTAAGTGAAATAAAAATATTGATCACCCCCCCTCCCCTTCTTAGTATTTTTCCTAACACTTGAGCCCCCATTTTTTCTCTCTTAGAGTAGGAGAACTAAGGGTCTCTCTTTCTTGATCAAATATTTCACTTCCTCCATCCTTTTTTCCAACCCCAATCCCCTACAATTCTAGGATAAAACCCCCATTACTTATTTGTTGTATGAGTATCCCCTTGCTAAGGAGTTGAATTACCTCATTTTCTGGTGTTTCTATATCCCTTTATTTTTTGATATAATATTTCTTGTGTTCCCATTTCCTTATCCTTCTTTGTTTTTCATGTCATACTTCTCTATTTTCTTTATTATCAGTCTTCCATTGGAGCCTTTCTCGTCATCTGAGCTTAAAAATAAAGGCCCCAATTTGGATCTTTTAGGGGAGATGAATCATTCTTCTTTCGAGGAAGATTCCATTGTTTGTTGCTCTGGTATTGGATCATTTTCTAATGGAAACATGGATTCATCATTTTTCTCTGGTTCACACCCTGGTCTTGAATTTTGTATATGTTCTTGTACATTAGTTTTGAGAATTTACCCCTCTTCAATCACCAAAATAAGAGCCTTAAATTTGTTTATTTTCTCATGTTGGCCTTTACTAGATCCATCCCCTCCCATCGGAGTCGATTGCTTCAAGGGAGTTGGTGCTTTCCCTTTGTTCCCATTTTTTTTTGTAATCTTGGCAGGACTACATCTTCATCATATCCCATATATCACCTAGATCGGGGCGGGGTGTAGAAATTTGAATAATAGCTGAATTATTCACCGAGATTATCCTGATTACACACTATTTAAGCTTCATGCATAATACATAACCTCTTCTACAATTGATCATAAATTTGCGGAAAATAGAAGCAGTCGCATGCGCACATTAAAACATAATCAAGCACACATATAACACAGTATGTAATGGGGAAAGCTTACAGCTGAAAACCCCCAACTATCTGTATATTATAATGATAGAGAACATGTAATAATACATAGCACAAAGCTCCTCACAGCTCTCAGCACTATCTCACATGCTACACACAAACTAGCTCAGATATGAACAAGTCACAAGTTCAAATCTCTTCCACCTGTCTGCCTGCCTCTACTGCACAATCCAAGATGAATAATGATGAGATCCAAGTTCGAATCCCACTGGCTTGTACTGCGCAATCCTCATTGGCAATCTCAATCAATGTGTGTGCAAATCTCATGCACAGCTATAGTCACAACCGATAGTAGACTCACCCTTTCACCCACCTCTAACACTGGTCTCCACTGAACTGTCCATGCATTGCAGTTAACTGATGTATTCTTTAGTTGATTTATGAGTTAATAATTAGTGAATTAATTAATAATTAATTCACACCACTCATCACTAGTGTATTTATCAGTTAGACTAAATACAACTAGTTCAACCAAGTTAAACTGAACACAACTCCATCAACTGTCTCATCAACTCCACCAAACTCTGCCACATGAGTTCTAACTGAAGTCAACCATGCAATAGCTCAACTAACCCTAGGAATAGCGTAATTCCTTCTGTCAGCTACATGTGCCACATCCGTAGCTCGAACTGAAGTGCTCCAAGAGGATAAGATAATGTTTATAGTCCAAATATTATTAAGAGCTAAATAATATCGATCGATCTATTTTTAGACCTGGCAAAGCCTAAAATAGACTCCCGCATGTCTAAAAATAGAGGTCCATATATTTTTACCAACTTGACCAACCATCCACAAATAGCATCCTGCAACTCATAGACCATGATCCATATGTCTAAAAATAGACATAGTCTAAAAATAGACTTTGCGACAAAAATCACCTGTGTGGCCCCCCACCTAGTTTTGGTGATCACTTTCCAATTAAGGTCAGGAAATATGTTTCAGGATGCCTCCTTCACTGTTTCTTGTTGCCATCTTCAATACTCCCTCTCAACAAGAAAGGACTGTCTTTGCATGCGACATGCAACTCCATGCATTCACCCTGCAACCCTTCATAAGCGCCATGCAACTCCATGCATCTGCTCTGCAACTCCTCTGAAAATAAATAGGCTCCAAAAAACTCAATCAGTCTGATGCATCTATCATCAAAGTCTTCAACTTCTGCTGGGCCCAATTGCACATGTCATCAGGAACCACTGCGTTGTTGAACTCTTGCACCCATGCACTCTGCACTTGTTTTCAACTCTGATTCGCACTCCAGTATCCGACACTGTCACTTTGATCTGCATGCATCAATCCAACTGATCATGCTACTGCTGCGCTGAGGGCACCTCGTAGCCAGGTTCAATTCATGAGATCCACACCATCTCATGAATCCTGCCCAGAAATCTCCTCTTGGGATTATTCATGCATGTCGCCCCACCTCTCACCTGGTGGTATAGCTGCATGCACTCCCTCTGCCCATCTGGCACGAAATTTCTCTGCATGAGTGTTTTCTTCCACTCCATGATCCTCATCTTGTGGCTGCTCCACATCCCGAGGTTCACTATTACCTGCATGCAAAACTTGCTCCCTCTCAAGCATCAATTGCATGTCTTTCTTGCACTTCCCAACAGTAGGAAGCTCCGTATACATCCCATCTACTTCAAGTCTATAGAGATTCTTTGCTCAAATCCCAACCTTCTTGACTTGTTCTGTTGCCTTGTGCCGAAGGAAAACTTTTCCTTCACTGAAGACAACTTCATACCCTTTATCCTCTAACATTGCGACTGAGGTCAAATTCTTCTTTAAACCTGGAACATGCACTACATCTTGTAAAAGAATGAGTTTACCTGACTCCCTCTGAAAGGTTATGGTACCAATGAAACACGCATTGTATCGTCTCATTTCGCCCAACTTCAACATGCAACCGGAGATCTTTCTCCACCAAGTCACCGAAAAAGATTCACATCTCCCGTCATGTGAAAGGAAGCGCCACTATCAAAATACCACCCCGATACCAATGCACTAGACACCATGCATGCGATCAATGAGAAGTATAGCTCAAATTGCGAGGCAAGAGCCTCACCAGCTACAGCTCCAGCAGCCTGCTTGTTCTTCTTCTTCTCTGGACAATTCGTGGCGTAATGTCCGTGCTCGTGACAGTGAAAACACTTCACTTTGGACATGTCACGCTCTTTACCATCCGCACAGGATTGAGAAGCATTCTTCTTGCCCTTCCCCTTCCTTTATTTGGCAACCAAAGCGCAATCCTCTTTATCAGATGCCTTTGATGAAGATCTGTCCTCTGTACTCTGCCTTATCTCCTTCGCACAAGATCCGACCAAAAGTCCTCTTATCCCCACTCTTCCCATCACCGACAGTCCTCGATAGGAATGCCAACTCTTCGGAAGACCATGCAGATATTTAAGCTCACCACCCTCATCTACAAATACCCTCACACACTTCCCTGTACTCATCCCCACCTGATGAACTTCGTGAGGGTACTGGGCATAACGCTTTCTCCATCTTTATGTGTCTGAGTTTATCCTTGAGCACCAACTTCCTCTGGTCGCTCTTGCTTTGGAATAAATCTGTCAACGCTTTCCACATCAAGTATGGAGAAGCTTTTCCATGCAGTCTGGATACAATGTGATCCTTCACGCCCTCCAACAGAATCCTTCGACACTTTGCTGTCTTCTTTTGCCAAGCCTCAACTTGAGCAGCATCAGTAGGCTTTGGGACTTCAGCATCTATGAACTCCTTCAACCCGTTGTCATCTAACACCACCTCCATCCTGTCCTTCCATGCAATATAATTCGAGCTGCCTTCAAGGGCATACTCCAATCGCAATCCGTTGAAAGAAATTTTGACTTCGACACCAAGAAAACACTGCTGCAAATTCGAATTCCACCAGCTCAAAACTCAACCGCTTCTGATCTGTGAGAACAAAGTATTTCTAGCACAGAGATCGACTGTAGGGGCATTTACTAGATATATCACCTTTCAAAGAAAGGATGGATCCAGAGGCTACCTGGCCCGCTTACAGACTCTGTCTACCGAAATAAATTGTAATCACTGTAATAGATCCGATGATCAATTTTGCTCCGATACCATGTAGAAATTTGAATAATAGCTGAATTATTCACCGAGATTATCCTGATTACACACTATTTAAGCTTCATGCATAATACATAACCTCTTCTACAATTGATCATCAATTTGCGGAAATAGAAGCAGTCGCATGCGCACATTAAAACATAATCAAGCACACATATAACACAATATGTAATGGGAAAGCTTACAGCTGAAAACCCCCAACTATCTGTATATTATAATGATAGAGAACATGTAACAATACATAGCACAAAGCTCCTCACAGCTCTCAGCACTATCTCACATGCTACACACAAACTAGCTCAGATATAGAACAAGTCACAAGTTCAAATCTCCTCCACAAGTCTGCCTGCCTCTACTGCGTAATCCAAGATGAATAATGATGAGATCCAAGTTCGAATCCCACTGGCTTGTACTGCGCAATCCTCATTGGCAATCTCAATCAATGTGTGTGCAAATCTCATGCACAGCTATAGTCACAACCGATAGTAGACTCACCCTTTCACCCACCTCTAACACTGGTCTCCACTGAACTGTCCATGCATTGCAGTTAACTGATGTATTCTTTAGTTGATTTATGAGTTAATAATTAGTGAATTAATTAATAATTAATTCACACCACTTATCACTAGTGTATTTATCAGTTAGACTAAATACAACTAGTTCAACTAAGTTAAACCGAACACAACTCCATCAAATGTCTCATCAACTCCACCAAACTCTGCCACATGAGTTCTAACTAAAGTCAACCATGCAATAGCTCAACTAAACCCTAGGAATAGCGTAATTCCTTCTGTCAGCTGCATGTGCCACATCCGTAGCTCGAACTGAAGTGCTGCAAGAGAATAAGATAATGTTTATAGTCCAAATATTATTAAGAGCTAATAATATTCGACCGATCTATTTTTAGACTGCAGTCTAAAAATAGACTCCGCCCAGTATGTCTAAAAATATAGGTCCATCTATTTTTACCAAATGACCAACCATCCACAAATAGCATCCTACAACTCATAGACCATGATCCATATGTCTAAAAATAGACATATTCTAAAAATAGACTTTGCGACAAAAATCACCTGTGTGGCCCCCCACCTAGTTTTGGTGATCACTTTCCAACTAAGGTCAGGAAAGATGTTTCAGGATGCCTCCTTCACTGTTTCTTGTTGCCATCTTCAACACGGGGAATTGAACCGATGACTTCACATCAAGGAGTTCCTTAACAGAGCACTCGATCACCATCTATCCAAGACCATGTGGACCCCTTTGTTCCCATTTTGATGTCTACTTTGGCAAAGTGTTTTGTTGTTTAGTTGAGCCTCTTCTCCTCTTTTGTTGTTACGATTTTTCCCCTTCATTCCCTTAAATTTGTTGCCCCTCCTGCTTCATTTTGCAGCTTCTTCCAAAGTGGTCATATTCATGTAAAACTTTGCATTTAAAGGAAGTTAATCATAGTCAACTTCTTGAATATAGGTCCAACAATCCAAATTTAGGGTTATTGTTGTTGGAAGCCCCTTATTCAAACCTGCCTCCACACATATCCCTGCATAGGAGAAGATCCCCTATGGTAGCTCAGGGCGATCAATGTATTTCCCATGTGAATTACCAATATTTCTGAAAGTAGTATCATTCCAATGGTGCAGGGGAAGAAATGAAGCTTTACCCAAACAGAACATAAGATGAGACATCACTTTCAAGGTTAAACTATAGGCTCCATGTAACCAGATATAACCCTTGGGCCCCCATGAATTAAGGCTCTCTTTGAAATATCAGTTTCTTATCATCCTTGTTCTCAAAAAAGAAGGTAAAAAAAACTTTTCCACAAAAATCCCAAGTGATAGAACCCTTGATCATGGGTTTCCAATTTTTTTCAACCCATAACCTCACAAAATGCGGGTAGGGCCAAATCCCCAAGGATTAGCCTACCAAACCACGTTCAACCACTTGCAAGGCTTATGCTCTTAACTGTTGTACAATAACCTCGACCTTTGGAATTTCTTCCAACTTCTTGATAAAACGAGAAGGCTTCGCCTTCTAGTACCGTGGCCCATTTGTGATGAATGAATTAAAAGTAGTGATTTCAAAAACATGAAGTGGGAGCGAAGGCAGAGACTCTCCCGATCTGACCATCTAACCATCTGACCATCTAACCATATAAAAGACACTATATCCGATGAAACTCTTAAAGTTGTAGATCTCGAACTCTAATCCCACTTTCACTTCTTGTAGTAATTTTTTATTCTTTTAAAATTACCCAAAATGGTGCAACTTGGTGAAGCTATTTAAAAATAAAAGTTTAAACACTATTAAATTTAAAATTAACTATTATCTTAATTTTAAAATTTTCAAACATCCAAACGGATTCAACTTTTTTTTAAGAAACTATTCTTAATCTTAGAAAATGGAGGGCATACAAAAACATTACAAGTAAGCTTTGTTTGTGTGAGACCTCTTATTCCATTACACAAACATTACAAGTAAGCTTTATTTATGTGAGACCTCTTATTCCATTGGATTATTAAACGCAGCATTATTTTTATTAGTTAAACCCAACATATTGCTCATGTGTAAAGTACATGAGCATGGTTTAGGATTGTGATGATGTTATGTAAATATATAATGAAGATATTGTTTTCATTGAAATTTATAAATTTTTTCTTTCATAAAACAAATTAACATATGCACATAAAAACAAAAGAACACATGCATGTGAAGTATATATTATTAAATTTTAAAATAACATTGTAAATTAATGGTTAATTGAACTTGTTTTGGATAATGAAAAATTATTGGGATTTTTTTCACCTACGTTGAATTATTGTAAACAAAATGATGAGTTTTGATATAATTATTTCTTATTTTTTAAAATGAATAGTTTCGTGACTAGAACATGTATATTTGTTTTATAGAGTATAACAATATTTTCCACCTGAAAATAAAAAATTAATAAATTAATAGTTTATTGTTTAAAAAATATTACAAAGAAAAAATAATAATTTAATTTGAAATAGAGATTATTTAATAGAAAATTGGTCTAATTTATAGTTATCTAATGAAAAATGTTTAATATTTAAATATGTTTCTCAAAAATAGGTATTTGTAATTTTTATTATATAATTTAGTTTCAAAGATTTCTATAATTCAAACAAAATCATTTATACATATAAAAAATTCAACCTTTGAAATGTTAGAAACCATAGTAATGTTTATTAAGTTAATAGTAAATATATTGGAAATATTTAAATATTGGGATACATATATTGTAACATCTTGCATGGGCATAAGATTTAATAGTAAATATCTTAGAATAATTTAAATGTTGGGATACATATATTGCAACATCTCTCATGGGCATATGAAGATATTGCAATCTGATAAATAATAGTGACATAGGTTGCGTATAGGAGATGCAACCATTTCTTCAATCCAATATAGGGCCCTAAGAAACCAACATATATAAGTGTATGTCTTTCAAGCAATTTTTTTATCTTCATTTCATATCAAGCTCTCAATCGATTTTGATAAATTAACAACAACTAACCTATATACAATAGACCCAATATGTATATAGGCCCAATAATGGTGTGAAAAGCTTAATTAATTGTAAGGAATTTAGTGAAGGAATAATTGGTCACTTTAGATAAAATTATCTAATTGTGCTAATTCCTCTATGGGAGGTAGGGCCTACTCCTTAGTTTCCCAGTCCAACATAGAAGGATCATAGAGCTTCATATTTTCCACATTCAATACTAAGTAAATTTGCATATATGGGGATAATGTTGAGTTTGTAGGCATTATCACCCATCTTCTCCAATGCCTCAAAAGGGCCATACTATAGAGTCTTCATATTCTACCCAAACCTTGTAACATTTCTTTAATATTTAGTTGAAACCAAACTATGTCTCACACCTTGAATGTTTTCTCAATTTTGTATTGATCATATTAGGCCTTGTACATTTATTCTTAATCTTTCAATGTCTTGTACCCACAAATGGAACTACTTAAATTCTTCAACAAATTATTCCACTTCCAATAATTATCCTATGACATTTTCCCTCAAATATCCTTGTTTTCCATATACAACATCCAAGAGTCAATGTGAAAATTACACTAAAAGAATTTCAAAAGGGAACTTACTAGTATAAGTATGGATTTCTCTATTATAAGAGTTTTGAATATAGATCAAAGTTTCATAACATGTGTTTGGATGCTTCTAGTTGTAACCCCTCAAAGGATGAACTAAATCCTAGCTACTTTTGTCTACCATCTTTTTATGAATGGGAAGTTGTATATATATCCAACTTGGTGTCCATGTGATTTGGATCTTGGGGGCTAATGTAACAGCCCTGGAGAAAATTCCATGTAATAAAAGATAAAAATAATAACCACGGTTGATGGGACAATTATTCCAAGCTTAATGTTTGGAAAAACATCCTAGTGGGTGTTAAATTGGTTTATTATGGCTAAGGAAATTGGTAAAGGCAATGGAAAAGGATTTGGAAAGGAAAAATGACATATTGGCACAATTATTTATGAAAAATAATGGAGAATAGGAGAAAAGGGAGATGAAAGGTCATAGGTTGCATGTGAGGAGGGAAATAATGGAAAATGAAGAAAATGGATGCCTCTTCTATAAAAATTATTATGAGGATCATTTGGTACCTTTTGTTAGGTCATTTTTGGAGCTCTCTCATTATTATGTCTCTCTCTCTCTCTCTCTCACTCACTCTTGGAAACTTAGAGTTTTATTGGAGCACTTTGGCATTGGAGCAAGAAATGCAAAGAAAGCAAGGAAGAGAAGGATCAAACAGAAACAGTAGGATTATTTGTAGGTATTGATTTTCATATGTGATTTCCTTGCTAGATCTGGCATGCATGGTATTGCATGTGGTTATTTCTATCTTGGCATGGGTTTTTCCAGGTGTAGCATTGTTTTCAGCCTAGCCTTGCCATTTCCGTATAGCTTTGATGAGATGGGTTTCCCATACTTCGGTTGAGCTGGATTTCCGGATGGATTCAAAGCTGAGTGGGGTGGATCTCCAAATTGACAAACACATGGCCTAGTGGTCCCTGAACCGGACTATGGATCATTGTAAATCCATTGGCCTAGTAAACCCTAAGCCAGACTGTGGATTGCGGTAAAGCCATATTTTGTGCCTCGGTGGGACTAGGAATCATTTCCGGTGAATTTCGAGGTATATGGTAAATCCAAGAGGTGTATCTCTCTTCGTTGGGCCCAGTAGTCTCGTGATGGCATGTACAATAAATCTTGGAGAGTATGTCTCGGTTTAGGGCCTAGTGATCCCTGATTCAGACTGTGGATTACGGTAAATCCTTAAAGACTATGAGGCACTCAAATTCCTCATGATGTAGGTGGAGAACTCTGGTAGCATTCATGCTTGTTTGGTTTCTTTTGGTTGGTTATGAGTCCCACATTCATGCTTGGAATATGGAACAGGGGTGATTGGCTGAAGAGAGATTTGGTTCATCCAATCTATGGTCGAGTGGAACATGGTAGTTCCATCCTCGGTTGGTTTCTATATTCATTAATGAGAAATTAATTCCTTTGGTATTTAATGTATAATTGCACTGGTTATTATGTTCATTTTATTGTTGTTGTATCCATTGTATTTATGTGGTTATTTTGTTGTTTATAAGCATGTATTGTATCAGTGATGATGTATGGCTCTATCCATGTGTTTATTTGTAAATGAATGCACATTATATCAATGGTCAAATAGATTGTATTGTAGCTAATGATGTAAGGGATCAATGCTTCTTAGCGATTCTCAGAGAAGTATGAGACCCCTATGTTTAAATTTGTTGTTTATACTTGTAGAGTCAATGTTTGTGACATGTTTGAAAAAATGCTTGTCATGGCTAGGAGGGGTCCAAATTATTTCTTGTTAATTTGATTACTTCCATATCATTTTTCCAATGTTATTTATCATCCCTTAAGTTTTCAGGAAGTTTGAAGCAGTGACCTCGGCTTTGGGCCTAAAAAGGTGGCTCAAATCCCAGAGTTGTGGGCACAAAAATGAGTAATTGAGGCCTTGGCTACATGCTTGCGGTGTTGTGCATGTGGCTATAGCCTCCCAGTCGCTACCTTGTTATGTTGTACCTGCGTATAAGGCTCAATGTGGTCAGAAAGTCAATCTAACCCAAGGGTAAGAGGCCTGAAGGGTTTGGATACCTCCTGGGGATGTTGTTGATGTTGTGTAAGTTTTGTTTGTCATGTTTTTGTCGGTTCCACTTCCTCAAGGTCATCTAGGAGGTTGAATCTCCTATTAGTAGCTTGTTGTCACATGTTGACCCTGGTTAGTTGGTTACTTGGGTAGATGTGGGAAGAGTGTGTTACAGAGTGGTGTTAGAGCATGGTTCAACCCTTGGACTGGATGGGCGGTGTGTTGGTCATATTTTTGTTGATTTCTTATGGGTTTCTCATACATATGGTATATGTGTTTGTTGCATCCGTGTTGTGTTGTCCATGGTGGCAGTGGTGTTGCCATGGGAGGACAGAGGATGTTTTTTTCAACATGTTGTTATGAGTGCATGATTGATTGTGTGGTGTTTATCCTTATGTATTGTATGTGCACACTTGCTTACATATTGTTACATGTTGAATATGCATTTCTTGTTTATGCTAGGTCACATATTAGTCATGCTTGTGCGTTGTCTGTGGATGATTACTTGTGTGATGTCATATGTTGAACATGCATTGATCTTTCATACCTGGTTACAAGTCGCTTATGCTTGTGTATAGTCTGTGCTTGTGATGGTGTGTGTTTAGTCAATTTAGTGTCCTAAATTGATAGCATAAATTATCGACCAGGACTAGTAAACTGATGAAGTGTACTTGCACTATATGTGCCTAAGTATGCCTTTTCTTATTTCATTGTTTTCAGTGTTTTATTGATGTTTTGGGTTTTGTTATGTTTGAGTTTTAGTATGCTACTCTAGGCTCAGAAGATGAAGTTAAATCTATGTCAAAAAGGAAGAGAAAGGAAATCTTAGAATTGAAACAGAGTTTAGTTACAAGTTTTGTCCCTAATTAGGAAATGATGAAAACAGAGAATCCTAATCCATGGATATTATAACTTGCAAATGAACATTCATGAAAATGACAGGTAACTCAAAACACTACAACTTAATCTGATTCATTTAGTTAGAGATTTGTTGGAATAGCTTGTGAAAGAGATTAAATTCTAATGTAATGAGGATCTTCCTAAAACATAAAAGAAGAATTAAAAAAATAGTAACTTAGAACATTACAGTGAAATCTCATTCATACAATAGAGGTGTGTTGGAATAGCTTGAGAAAAAGATTACTATAATGTAATAAGGATCTCCTATGAAATGATGAAACAACTTATGACATTACAACTAGATCTCATTCATGAGTTAGAGATTTGTTGGAAGAGTTTATTGAAAGAGATTAGGCATAATGTGATAAGGATCTTCTATAAAACAAACAATTAGTAACCCACAGTATTACAACTAAGTCTTATTCGTGATTTAGAAGTTTATTGGAATAGCTTGAGAAGAAGACTGTTTGTAATAAGATGAGGATCTTCTATCTAATTGCAGAAAAGAAAATGCTAATAACTCAAAATAGTACAACCAAATCTCATTCATATAGTAGTGATATATTGGAAGAGCTTGAGAAAGAGAATAGGTGTAAGATAATGAGGATCTTCTTAATCTAAATGATAGAAACTGAAGTGCTAGTAACTCGGAATATTACAATTAAATCCCATTCATTTAATAGAGATATATTGGAAAAGCTTGAGGAAAAGACTAACTGTAATATCATGAGGATCTTTTATCTAAGCAAATGACATGAAACATAACGCTAAGAGATGTAATTCCAGAAAGCAGTCTAAGTAAGGAAATATGACAAAACAGAATTGAAAACTACTTATCTAGAAAACATGTAAAGCTTCCTCGAATAGCAAGGGCCCTCTGCTATCAATTCAGCATTAATCCTTTAACTCCTCAAGGTTGTATTCAGAACAGCATCAAATTTTACTCCTTCTATTATCAAAATGCTCGAAAACAAAGTATCACGGGAATGATAAAATATGTATCAAAACTTGTCCCTCTCAGATTTACCGAGCTGAATTTATATGCAATTACATAACTAACATTGAATAAAAGTAGGTCCAGGTGTAGTTTTAAAGTTAAAATCAAAATAGAACTCTTTTAGGATTCCTGATTTGCTGTAAAGCAAACCAGGAGTCCTGATTCCTGTAGAAGACAACTTGCTTGACTTTTGCTTTGACCACATACATAGGCACCTCCAGCTATTGATACAGTCTTCGTGGAAGGGAACGAATGATGTAGGAAAGATTTGGAATCCACCTATGTGTGCCTTTTCTCCAGATGACACCTGTAGCATATGTAAACACCAAAATAGCTACGGAACGCTTGACTGGCTACAGAATTACTGCATTCTGTAGCTAAAACTGTTCAAAAATCATTAAGACAGCAAAACCACAAAAGTACAATAAGTTAATCATTGTATGCAACCTTTAAGTAATCTTAGTCATTCTCATTGAGTTTTAGGTTTATGAAATGATAAAGGAATGATGAAATGAAGTGAATTTTGGAAAAAGATAATACAATTTCAGGGCTCAACAGTGTGTGTTCAAGTTGCATTGGTATGGTTAAGCATTAGGTCACGTTGTGTATTTGGTATGGGCATGCACTGATAACTGGACTCCAACTAGAATGATTTTTATGCGCTAATATACCATGTGTTATAATTTTATATGATGTTATGATTATGTATATAAATGTATTGTGCTAATTGGTTGATCTTGCAAGAAGTGTCCTCCCAAAATTACACTAAGGTATGTTGGCTTATTGTTATTTGGTTTAGCTGATATATTATGCTTTACAGGAGAAAGATCAACATGGATAGAAAGATGGTATACTACAAGACTCTCCATGTGAGTCATATGATCATCATGGTGGGCACTCTTCTAATTTGGCAAACACATTGAGAAGCCTAAAGTAAGAAATAAGGATTTGTAAAGCAAACAATTACAGAATCATAAAGGCACAAGAGAAACAAGCAGAAGTGAATGCAATACTTCTTCAGAGCTTTTAAGAGTTGTAGCGACAAGGGACACTTCAGATCAGCCATGGATAGGAGGACATAACTAATGGGGCATATGGCAACAGGTCTCCTAGTAGACACAGGTCAGATAGAGCTGATACAGTGAGAGATGGCAGGTTGTTGGACACTTCGGATAGGATGAGTGATGAGTACAAGTACCATTCAAGAGGATGAATTTTGGATAGAAATCGTGATCGTCATCAGTATCATCCTTACAGGAGGAGTGACAAGGGATACTTTCCAGATGAATTTAAGAAAGCCAAAGCACATACTTTTGATGGATACTTGAAGAAACCAAAATATGTAGAGGCTTGGATGCTTGGAATGAAAAAATTCTTTGAGTTTCTTGAGTACACAGATAACATGAAGGTCATAATTTCTATCTTCGGTTTGAAAGGTCAAGCAGAAATATGGTGGGAAGATGTGAAGCAGGTCAAAGACATCGTAACAGAGAACTTGAGTTGGCATGAGTTCAAGAGGATTTTCAGGAAGAAGTACTTGTCAGATAGGTATTATGACAATAAGGCCAAATATTTTTGTGAGATAAGTATGGGGTCAGTGACAGATGAAGAGTACACAAACAGGTTCTTGGAGCTACTAATGTATGTGCCATATCTTAAGGATTAGAATTCTAAAGTTCAACGATTTTTCAGTGGGTTTCCATTAGCATTTAGAGACCGGATTGAATATGATGAGCCTCAGTCACTTGAGGAAGTAATTGGGAAGCTGAAGCATTGCTATGAACAGTCAAAGCACAAGAATGAGTCTCAGCAAGGATGGAAAGGGAAAGACCAAGGTAAAGTTAAATGGCATTCTAAGAGAGAACGACCTAATAATACAGATAAGAAAGAGAATGCGGCACCCCAGAAGAAATTCAATGCATCTAGATAAGGACATGGATCATAGCAGCAGCATAGATCACATCAGCAGCATGTAGGTAATGGTATGGTATGGTTGGCATGTTGGACATGCGATGAAGAGCACCTTAGGAGATATTTTCCACAAAACCAAGGTGGTAGGCCTAATATATACAGTTCACAGGAGGCGCAGAATGTTGGGGATTTTGGGCAGAGCATTCCTCGTATTTATGTAGTTGTGGACAACAGTCAAGCGGAGCACCAGGAATCTATCATTAAGATGTATGGTAAGCTTTGTGATAAATTTGTTTCTATTTTGATTGATCTTGGATGTAATTATAGCTACGTTAGTCTTGAATTGGTGAATAAGTGTGGCTTGAGTAAATAAATGCATGCAGAATCTTGGTTAGTGCATTTGGCTACATGTACGAAGAAAAGAGTTCACCATTAGGTAAGAGCATGTGAATTTAAGTTAAATGGCATGCCTACATCAGTACACATAAACATATTTTTGTTGGGTTCCTACAGTATGCTATTGGTTATGGATTATTTATACCTTCACATGACCAAGGTATATTTCTATAACAAAGCTATCGAGTGCTTGGATGACAATGGGGAACCAAGAGACTTACAAGGAAAAAAGAAAGCCACATCAGTTTAGATGGTGATAGCCATGCAGGACAAGCCCAGTCGTAGGAAAGGGTGTGTGTTATTCATATTTCATATCTCTAGTGACAAAGGTAAGGAAGTTGAGGATGTAGAATTATTGAGCAGATATCTAATTTTGCAACAGTTTTAGGATGTGTTTTCAGCCGATATTTCTGAGTTTCCACCTCACAGGGAGGTAGAATTTTCTATTGAGTTGGTTCCAGGGGAAGCTCCAGTATCAAAAGCACCTTACAAGATGAGCACACCTGAGTTGGTAGAATTAAAGTTGCAGCTTAAAGAGATGTTTGACAAGGGATACATTAGGCCAAGTGTATCACCATGGGGCGCACCAGTGTTGTTCATGAAGAAGAAGGGTGGCACTCTCATATTGTGCATTGATTACAGGCAGCTGAAAAAATTGGCCATCAATAACATGTACCCATTACCGAGAATTGATGATTTGTTTGATCAGTTGAAGGGAGAGGCAATTTTCTCTAAGATCGACTTGAGATCGGGATATCATCAACTATGCATCAAAGAATAGGACATCTACAAGACCACATTCAGGACTAGGTATAGTAATTATGATTTTGTTGTAGTTCCATTCAGTTTGACTAATGCCACAGCCACATTTATGTGTTTGATGAATAATGTGTTGCATACTTATTTGGACAAGTATGTGATTGTGTTTATTGATGACATATTGGTGTATTCTAATAATGAGGAAGAGCATGTCGAGCATTTGGCAGCAGTGTTGAGGTTGTTGAGAGAGAATCAGTTGTATGCTAAGCTCAACAAATGTAGTTTCTTCTGGAATAAGGTACACTACTTGGGACATGTTGTCTCCAAGGAGGGCATTGCAGTAGATCCAGAGAAGATAAGGGCCATCTCCTAAGAATGTAGATGAGGTGAGATCATTCATGGGATTGGCAGGTTACTACAGGAGGTTCATCAGGAACTTCTCACAGATTTCTTATCCTATTACATCCTTGCAGAGGAAAGGTAAGAAGTTTTATTGGATAGAGGAGAGTGAGGCTAGTTTTGAGCAACTTAAGCAGTTGTTGACACATGCTCCAGTGTTAAAGATTGCAGATCCAGACAAGGAGTTTGTACTATGTACAGATGCTTGCAAGAGAGGACTTGGTGGGGTTCTTATGTAAAATGGACAGATGGTATGCTATGAGTCACGAAAGATGAACGAGCACGAGCAGAACTACCCAACACATGATCTTGAGCTAGCAGCAATCGTACATGCACTAAACATGTGGAGGCACTATATTCTTGGAAAAATATTTGTATTGATGAGTGACTACATTGGGTTGAGGTACTTGTTTGACCAACTAAATTTGAATGCCGGGAAGGCTAGATGGTTGGCTATGATCAGTGAGTTTGACTTCAAGATTGTGTATATCAAGGGAAAGGAGGGCAGGTTCGTGGATTCTCTTAGTAGGCATGTATAGGTAAATCACATAGCAGCTATGAGCTCTTTTGGGACAAACTTACAGGATAGGATCTTGCAAGAAATTCAGCAGGATCACAGGTATATGGAGATTGTGCACAGGTTGCAACAGAGTACGGGTATAGGTACATGTGGTAGTACAGGTGGTAGTACATGTATAGGTACACGTGGAAGTATAGGTACATTTACAGATGGTAGTACAGGTACAGGTACACGTGTACGGGATTTGGACTATCGTCTCACAATAGATGGGTTGGTTAGATTTAGAGAAAGGATATATGTACCGAAAAATAGTGAGATCAAGAAGGTGATCTTCAGGGAATTTCATTCGAAACCATATTCAGGTCACCTAGGCTACCAGAAGACATTGACTGCAGTGAAGAGATTCTATTATTGGCCGAATCTAAGGAGGGATGTGGCAGATTTTGTAGCCAGATGTTTGGATTGTCAGATGGTTAAGGAATATTGCAAGAATCCAGGTGGACTGCTATAGCCGATTACGGTCCCATAGTGGAAATGGGAGGTCATTTCCATGGACTTCATCATAGGTTTGCCTAAGAAAACTAGTCAACATGATTCCATTATGGTTGTTGTGGACAGGTTGACAAAGGTTGCACACTTCATTCCAGTAAAGACTACATACTCAGCTAGTTATGTAGCACTGGTTTTCATCAGAGACATAACCAAATTGCATGGTGTTAGGAAGAAGATTGTGTCCAACAGGGATGTAAAGTTCACTTCCAATTTTTGGAAGGAGTTGTTTGTAGGTTTGGGCACTGAGTTGGCCTTTATCACAGCTTATCATCCGCATCCAATTGGAAAGATAGAGAGGGTCAATAGAATACTAGAGGATATGTTGAGGATGTATGTGATGCATCAACAACGGAAGTGGGAATAGTATCTTCCATTGGTAGACTTCACTTGCAAAAAAGGGTACCAGGAGTCATTGAAGATGAGTCCATTTAAGGTTATGTATGGGCGGAGTCGCAACACTCCTATCAGTTGGAGTGATTTGGTTAACAGGGTACTAATTGGACAAGAGATGTTGGAAGAAATGGAACAAGAAATACAGGTGATAAAGAAGAACTTTAAGGAAACACAGGATAGGCAGAAGAGTTATGCAGATAGGAAAAAAAAATTCAAGGAGTTTCAAGTTGGGGATAAGGTGTAATTGTGTATCAAGCCAAAGAAGAGCTCCTTGCATATTGGATGATGTGCTAAGCTGGCACCATGGTTTTTTTGACCCTTTAGGATCATTGAGAGGATCAGAACAGTAGCCTATTGACTTTCACTACCTTCCACAAAGGAAATTCCATGATGTTTTTCATATATCATTTCTTAGGAAGTATGTTAAAGATGTTGATCATGTGATTTATTGGTTTTTATTGCAGGTGGAACCAGATGGAGAAGGCAGGCACGCAAAGACCACACACAGGTGCTCCATCATCATCCACTCAACACAAGTGGATATTGATAGCCACAAACTAATTTACAAAATGGATTAAAGCAATCCTGACCAGGAAAGCAACAGATTATGTCATCATTCAGTTTTTAGAAACTAATATTTTGTCCTATTTTGGTTGTCCTACTAAGATTATCACATAAATGCACAACATTCAAGTCTAAGAAGATGACTGAGTTTTGTGATAGATATAACATTAAGTTGGGACACTCTATAGCCTACTACCCGCAAGGTAATGGATTGGCGGAGTCCTCTAATAAGTCATTGATCGGTATCATTAAGAAGATGTTAGAGGCAAATAAAAGGAATTGGATAGCCATATCATATTTTAGCTTGTCGGGGACAGAATGCTTATTTTCTTGAAGAGATGAATGGACAGGAGTGTTTAGGAGGACCAATAAATAGTAGGCTCCTGAAACACTATCTTTTCTGAAACAAATTTCTCTATCAGTTTTCCATTTCATTGTAAATGTCAGTTACATTTTCTGCAAGTGTGAAGTAGAGAATATCTGGAGTTCGGAGCCCAAAGTGAAGGCCATGGAGCTTCACTAATTTTCTGCCATTTTCAAAAACTTCAGTTTTCAGTCAAGTAAGTCAGTATTGAGTCAATTTTCAGTCACTTTAGTTTGCATTGAGTTAGTCTATTTCTCTGAGTTATTAGTTTTTAGCCAAGCTTTTCAGTTTGAATTTTTGACTGTATTGACCCAATGGAAGAGGCACTGATCTGCAAAATCCAGATTTATGTGGTTCTTGACACATATTTCAGAGCTATCATCCCCAATAAGGCCAATGTTAGTGTTAGTATTTTCATACTACCATCAGTGATCAAAAATTCTCTTTTCATATCATTTTAGGAGTCCCACTCGGATATTTTTAATCATTCCATTAGGTCATGCAAAAAAATCACTCATTGATGGTAGCCCTAGTTATGAAATATCACTCCTCCTCAAAATTCATACTTGCTGGCCCACCTTCAAGTCTTTCTAAGCATAAATCATTCTTGAAAGTTCATTTAATTGTACCATTATGTCAGTCAAAGTCACCATGGAGTCTGGTCATTCAAGGTCCCATTAGGTCACTAGGTTTCATTTTCCAAGGTCTAAATAAAAAACCATTTCATTTGCATAAGGTCAGAAAAAGTATGAGAGTGATTGAATAATATTCCTTTATGATCTAAATAGAATTTTCCAACATGAAAGATGATCTCCAAGGAATATTTCCAAAGTTTTAATTCTTCTTTCAAGTTGTGATTTTTATTCTGCAATGTAATTTTATTAAAAAATAGACATGTAATTTATTTTAATTTTAATGTAATTTTATGTTCATTATATGTAAAAAGTATTATTCCCAAGCTGCCAATTCAACTCCATATGCCAAACTGAACACCAAACAAAGCAATTTAAAGAGTTTCAAACTCCAACATCATCAACCTGCAAAGAAAAAAGTCAGAGTGTAAAAGGTTATTTTCCAAAGTTTTCAAAGGTGAAATTGAAACATTAGAAAGTGGGTTTTAAATCAAAATATCAATTTCACTCAATTATTAGAGCCTTCATGACATCAAAAGATACTTCATTTGTCTCTTTTACCATCGAGCATCCTCAAGAAAAGCAAGGTTTTCCAGTTTTTTTGGGCGAAATTAGAAAAACAGGGGCAGTGTTGCGCGTCTGCCAAAGGGAAAGTTACCTAGAAGTAGATTCATGATGTAAATGTAATCATAAAAGTTAAATGAATCAGTTTCAATGTAATTAGGGAGGAGTCACTTAGAGCTCCCTACAGTCCAGCTTTCAGTTCAGAATTTTGTGGATCTCATCCTCAACTCAGGGATTCGACCCCTGAGGATGAGAGAATGTATTTTTGATATCTATATATTCCCTTTATTCACTCTTATCAAGGGTTGGAATCAGTTGGATTCTATTGTATTGATCAAGGACTTTGTAATCAGTTTGGCCAGAAATTAATGAAGAATTGCAGCTATTTATTTGGGATACCTATGGTATGAATGTTTGGCATTTTTTTCTCCTGTATCATTTGTATGAATGTTTTGTAAGCTCATAAACCATTTCATGTCTATTATATGATAATTTTAAAGTTGATAGGAAGAATACATGTTCTTCCATGCTCTGTTTTGGGAAAGTTGTCATAATTTGTCCATTTTCTTCAGTTTAGGAAGAATACATCTCCTATTCTCTTCTTAACTCCTCATCAATATTGAACCATCTCACCAAATCACCTTAAAGTGCTAAGCCTTATACCTACCTTGCCCCATCGAATGGACTGCAATTCCATCTCATTTGCCCTGACCTAGTCCCCTTGACCTAATCCTCATCCAGCAAACCCAATCAAAACCCCTGAATTCATAGCTAGCCTAAAAAAAATTTCATCCAGCCCTCTTGGTTGTGATTTTTGTGCAGAGAGCCCTCTCCAGTTTGGTAGGGCTAAATACCAAGCCAAAATATTGGTTTGTGGTTACCTCTGTTGGGATTTCTTCTTCAGCCTTAGAGATCTAGCGGAGTGATAACAGTACTCATGCTCTGGAACCAAGAAATAGAGCAAGTTAAAGTGCAATGGAAGCACTTTGGGCATGATGAAGCTACAAGGGAGATGGTGGATCAAATGTTGGCCATGTATCCTTCCTTGTTTTCCAGTCGAGGCAAAGAAATTTTGGTGCGATGTTGGTTTTGTTTGGAATATTTTTTGGTGATATTTTGATATATTTTTTGATGTGATGTTCGGGTTTATGTACATATGTATATGGATGTAAATACTTCCATGTTATAAAACTCCAATAAGCGGTATGGGTGTCATGTCATTATAGTTGTCATGTTGTTATGATGTCATGTTGGTTTTCTTTTTAGCAGGGTGATCATTGTAAATGCTGCATCGCGCTATGGTATAAAGCTACATGGGCAGTATGGTTGATTTTCAGTGGTTTTGCTGAGATATATGTGTGGTTGAACACCGAGGATGGTGTCCCCCAAGGGGCATGGTTTTATAACAGCCCTGGTGAAAATTCCATGTAATAAAAGATAAAAATAATAACCCGATTGATGTGACATGTATTCCAAGATGAATGTTGGGAAAAACATCCTAGTTGGTATTAAATTGGTTTCTTATGGCTAAGGAAATTGGAGAAGGAAATGGAAAAGGCTTTGGAAAGGAAAAATGGCATATTTGGCACAATTATTTATGAAAAATAATGTAAATTAGGAGATAAGGGAAATGAAAGGTCACATGTTGCATGTGAGGAGGAAAATGAAGGAAAATAATGGAAAATGAAGAAAATAGAGGGCTCTTCTATAAAAAGGCTTCCGAGGATCAGTTGGTACCTTTTGTCAGTTAATTTTTGGAGCTCTCTCATTATTCTCTCTCTCTCACTCTTGGACACTTAGATTTTTCTTGGATAACTTTGGCATTGGAGCAAGAAAGGCAAAGAAAGCAAGGAAGAGCAAGATCAAGCAACTACAACAAGATTCTTTACAGGTATTTATTTTCATATGTGATTTCCTTGCTAGATCTGGCATGCATGGTATTGCATGTGGTTCTTTTCTATCTTGGCATGGTTTTTGAGAGGTGTGACATTGTTTTCAGCCTCGTCTTGCCATTTTCGTATAGCTTTGATGAGATGGATTTCTCATACTTCGTTTGAGATGGATTATCGAATGGATTCGAAGCTAAGTGGGGTGGATCTCCGAAATGAAAAACACATGGCCTAGTGGTCCCTAAACTAGAATGTGGATCATGGTAAAGCCATTGGCCTAGTAACCCCTGAGCCAAACTATGGGTTGCGGTAAATCCAGATTGTGTACCTCGGTGGGCCTAGGAATTCGTGTCAATGAATTCCGAGATATATAGTAAATTCAAGAGGTGGATTTATCTTCGTTGGGCCTAGTAGTCCCGAGATGAGATGTATGGTAAATCCTGGATAGATTGTCTTGGTTTAAGGCCTAGTGATCCCTGATTCAGACTTTGGATTACGATAAAGCCTAAGAGACTAGGAGGCACTCAAATTCCTCATGGTGTAGGCAGAGAACTTAGGTAGCATTCATGCATGTTTTTTTTCTTTTTGATTAGTTATGATTACCACATTCATGCATGGCATATGGCACGGGAGTGATTGGCTAAAGATAGATTTGGCTCATCCAATCTATGGTTGGGAACATGGTAGTCCCATCCCCAGTTGCTTTCTATATTCATTAATGACAAATTCATTCCTTTGGTATTTGATGTATAATTGTATTGGTTATTATGTAGAATTTATTATTGTTGTATCCATTGTATTAATGTGGTTATTTTTTTGTCTATAAGCATGTATTGTATCAGTGATGATTTATGGCTCTTTCCATGTTTTTACTTCTAAATGAATGCACATTATATCTATGGTAAAATAGATTTCATTGCAGCTAATGATGTAAGCGATCAATGCTTCTTATTGATTCTCAGATAATAATGAGACCCCTATGTTTAAATATGTTGTCTATACCTGTAGATTCAATGTTTGTGACATGTTTGACAAAATTCTTGCCATGGCTATGAGGGGTCCAGATGAGTTCTTATTGATGTGATTGCTTCTATATTATTGTTCCAACGTTATTTACCATCCCCTAATTTTTCAAGAAGTTATGGGCTGTGACCTGGGCTCAAGGCCTAAAAAGGTGGCTCGAATACCAAAGTTGCAGGCACAGAACTGAGTAATTGGGGCCCTGGACGCATGTTTGTTCTGTTATGCCTGCGACTATAGCCTCCCAGTTGCTACCATGTTTTTTTGTGTCTGTGGAAAAGGCTCAATGTGGCCAGAAAGTCAGTATAACCTAGGGGCAAGAGGCCTGAAGGTTTGGGATACCTCCTCGGGATGTTGTTGATGTTGTGTAAGGTTTTTTTGTCAAGTTTCCATCGGTTCCACTTCCTCAAGGTCATCTAGGAGGTTGAATCTTGATTAATAGCCTCTTGTCACATGTTTACCCCAGTTTTCTAGCTACTTGGGTAGATGTGGGAAGATGGTGTTATAGCTAAGATTCATGAGGCTTGAATGTCAAGAGAGTAGGAAAGGAACAGGGAAAATTTTAAGGATGGAAATTTATCTTAATGTTTAGAAAACTTGGCAAATCTCATTGGTCCCTAATATGTGAAATGTAAAATGCTTGGTGATATTTTTGTAAAAATATTCAAATTTCTAATGATTTATATAGTCTCTATAAAATATTAGCGCTTTTTATGGTAAAATAATTTTATCTTATAAAATTTGGGCAAAATAAATTTTAGAAAAAATGAAAATTGGTGAATCTCTTTTTCTTATAAAAACATGGAAAAATAGCTCAGTTGCGAATATTAGCCCCCAAAATTTTCCTTGGAGACAAGAACATTAATAAAAATTCAAGAAATAAATACATCACAAAAATATGAAGAGAGAGAGAGAGATTTGAGAAGAAGAATCCCATTATGAAGAACCATTCCATGCAATGAGACCAATTTTGGGACCTCTCCTTCTCAACATGTACTCTCTTCATATTTCCTTCTGATAAGATGTCTTGTTGACACAATCAACTTTAATTATGTTTTACTCCACCAATTAAATATCCATGAAGTTCCCTTTTACAAATAAATGTGATTTTATAAATTTCACATTTGAACATATACTATAATCCCCCAATATTCAGAACAATCCTCCCCCCTTAGAAAATTATGTTCCCCTTTATTCGCTTATGGTAAAAAAATGAGGGACCCCATGATGTTTAATGCACCATCATGATTACAATATGCCATGAGCTAGTGAAGAGAAGTGTTTTGTGTGGTTAATCCATCAACATGGGTTTGTGGGTGACCCATAATCATCATGATTACAATGTTCCAAGTGCTAATAAAGAGAAGGATTTATCTGTTTAACCCATAATTGAGTTGGAAATGGAAAGCTTGGAGAAGGGTTTTGTGTGTTTACCCACAACCATGATTTTTTTTTTAGAAATAGACCTCTTACTGCAACTTTGTTGATAACTTTTGTTATAGGTGATGAAATCAAATTTCATCGAAGTCTCATTTGAGGTATTGAAGAGGAATTTCCATTTATGTAATATAATTTCTCTATAATAATTTTTGTAGTGAGAAAATCATTCTTGAAACTCAAGGTATGTGCAATCGCGTAGATTTACATACATGTGTGACTTCAAACAATGATATTCGTCCAACTATGAAATGAAAAAAAAAAACAATTTGAGATAACAAAAAATAATTTAAAATGATTTATTATGCACCCTCTGAAATATTTTGTAGAGGTCATGGTACCTACATGAAGTTCTTCGAAGATTTATGCCATGTGTTCCATCCATAATGTCCCTTTTATGGCAAGCATACCACTATGGGAAATTTGATCAATGGCTGAAATGAGATTTCCTGAGATTCTAAATGATGGATACATTATTTTTTAAGCTATGGCATGGTTGTATAAATATGCAATAACAGTGAATGTGAGAACACCAAGTATAGAGGGCCACAAAGGATGTCAAGGGTTTGTATAGTAACATGTGTTGTTGTAGGTCATGGAATGTTCGTGGACTACATTGAAATCACAAAAACTTCTAAAATGTTGCATACGAATGGATGTAGTGAATTCGTGTAACAATGCTCCTACAATGGTAAATGAAGATCTGAGGTAGAAAACCTTGTAATTCATGTGGACCAATTGTGATACTTATAGTGTATGTCCCAGCAAACAGACTCCAAAGGTGCCAAAAGGAGGTTGGATATTTCTGTAAAAAATTAAGACTGAAATATGCTCCAAACCCTAGTTACCATGGATTGGTAACCTAATTTGATACCAATGATCCAAATCTTGGTGGATAAGATATAGGAGGCTTGAATGCCAAGAGAGAAGGAGAGGAAAAATGCATATCTACCATGAAACGAATCACAAGAACATTGATAAAAATGCAAGAACTGAATACATCACAAAAATATAAAGAGAGAGAGAATTAGGGAGAATAATTCCATTAAGAAGAACCATTACATGCAATGAGACCAATTTTTGGACCTCTCCTTCTCAACACTAACTCTCTTTATATTTCATTCTCATAAGGTGTCTTATTGACCTAGTCAACTTTAATTAGCTTTTACTCTATTAGTTACATGTCTATTAAGTTTCCTTCTACATAAAAATATGATTTTACGCCTTTTTCATCTGAACTTAGACTATAATCCCCCCAATATTTATATCAGCATATTTTCCCAACGTGTATTTCAAAGGGCACTAATAAATATACCCATGTAATATGAAGCTCCTTGGTATCCCAAATTACACCCGGACATATTCAAAGAACATGTTTGATGTTTCTTGTCCTTTGATGGTATTTTTACATGGCATAAGAATTCACATATTGTTTAATCTACCAACTACCATGGATAAAATTTCAATTCCATTCCTATTTGTTGGAAAACCACAAACAAAATTCGTGGGAATTTTTTCCCATGCCAAGTGGGTATATGTAAAGGATGGTATAAACCTTGTTTCTATTAATAGGCTTGTTGATATAACAAATTATTCATCCTCTAATATATTAAGTTATATCTTCTTGAACTTTAGGCCAATATGCATACCATTATAAGTTGGTAACTATCTTCCCAACACCAAAATTTCTTACAAAATTGGAGGTGTCAACCTTTCTAATAAGCTACAATTTTCGCCTTTAGGGACACAAAGTTTGTCTGGTAGAGAAACCAGTTCTAAAGATGATATTTATCCTTATTGTCTACTTTGACTACATAAATTTCTCCATGTAGCTACTAAAACACCTCTTTAAAGTCCTCATATTCCATTGAATTCCTATTTGTATGCATCATAGGTAAAAGGCTCCATGTGAATAAGAGTTTCTAAAGTTTTAATATTGGATGTGGGTGGCCTTGAAAGAATTTCTACCAACTTATTTGTCTTATTCTTTTATATTTCATGACTAGATGAAACTACTATAAAAACCCCATCCACTTGTAGTAGTTGGTTTGTTGAAGCTTACTATAAAAATTTACATAATACAATGGATGGTGATCAGTGTGGATAATGGTTTTATTTCCCATCAAATATTTCTTCCACTTCTCAACAACTTGAAAACTAAGACATATAGTACTTATCATACGTAGGGTAATTCAAGATTACCCCATAAAACATTTTAGAATGATATCATATTGGCTTACCTCTCTACATCAAGACTGCTCTCATAGAAATTACACTTGCATATATCTCCACTTTCAAAGGATTCTACAAGTTGGATAATGCAAGGACTAGTTCTTAACTTATCTTCAATTCATCTCATTGAAATATTTAGGTTGATTATTTCGTCACTAGAAGCCCCTTCCACTAGTTATTATGGCATGGAGTGGTGCAAATATCACTAAAAATGATGTTATGAAATTCCATAGATAATTTTTTGTCCCAACAAAACTCCTAAATTTATTAAGATTAGTAGGAATTGTCCACTTAAGGATGGTTTTCTTCTTCACAAGATCTATCTTTAGTTATCCTCCACCAATCATGTACCTCAAATGCACTAATTACTTCTAAACAAGCTTACATTTCTTAATAATAGACAACAAATTATGTTTTCTAGAGTCTCTAACACCTGCATGTGATTTGAGATATGCTATTCCCAAGTAGATCTATAAACCAATATGTCATCTAGATGCACTATTACAAATGAATATAAATAAGGATGCAATACATTATTCGTTAATCACATAAATATAGCTAGTGCATTACATAAACCAAAAGACATGACCAACCATTCACACAGACCTTGCCTTGCATTGAAGGTGGTATTCCAAGTGTCTTGTTCTTTAATGTGTGCCTGGTGTTATTTGGATTTAAGATCTAAATTAGTGAAGTACTTGGCATGTTATAACTAGTCTAATAAATCTTTGGTTGTAATAATTCTTGAGTGTGATTTTGTTTAAATATCTATAATCAATAGACATACTCTAAGTCCCATATTTGTTTTTTTACAATGATGATATGTGACCCGCAATTTCAAGTTCTTAGTTGAATTATTTATTTCTCTCGCAGCTACTGCAATTTTTTCTTCACTTCATCTGCTTCCAAAATAGATTGTCAATACAAACCAATATTTGGAAATGGAGATTTACGAGAAAAAAAATTGCCTTGTCCTACACTTCCCTCTTAGATGGCGACCCTTTAGGATCCTAGAACGCTCCTCTCTACACTACAACAACTCCTTTAATTTATTTTTATATTCTTTAGAACATCCCTCCAAGGATTATTTTTTTCCTATTCATTTACCACTCAACTAATTATCTCTTAATAAATGTAATAGATACTTTGTACTATAACTTATCAACTATTTGGCTTGGTTGGCACTTATTAGAGACATATTTGATTTACCTTTTTTTCCATTGATGAAAATCACTTCACTAATACTAGTTTTCTCTCCCCAAAAAGGTCTCATCCCTCATATATGTGTATTAGATTCCAAAAACTACACCACACATATCAAGGTGTACTACATGTAACTTCACTTCATTAATAAACTTTCGACTAATAGAAAATTTCATATAACATTGTTTCACTACCTTGAGCTCTACATATTTGTTTGCCAACCCCAATGGATATGGATAGGTTGATCATGAACATCTAACCCAAGATTTCTAACCAGATCAGTTTCTATTAAGTTGGCATGTTAAGTAGAATTTAATAGAGAATCTACCTTCGTATTTTTTATCTGGATCTTAACATGGAAGATTTTAGTCATCTCTTTCTCTCCTTTGTGATGAAGCCTACTTTGATTCACCTCCTTCTACATTGAAGTGCAAACAACATTCTCATCCACATATAAGCAATTCTCTACTAGTTTTCATGAATTCATGGCTATCAGGTTCTTCTTCTTGGCATCCTTCTTATGATTCTTTGGATTCAAATGTATATGTAGCTTCCAATACTTTATTTCAATGTGACCATCTATATTGTAGTGGTTGCAGTAGGTTTTTGGATCTTACCAATAATGTGATATAGCTATCATTTTGTTGTCTTTTCCTTTCCAACTCTTCTTCCACTCCTTGGAGGTATCTTAGTGATATTTCTACTTATAACCATTTGGCTACCCTTTCTTATGGCCCTATGTTTGTAACACACCTAACCCCCTAAGACCTAATTATGACTGTGGATTTTATCTAGACCTAAACTTCAGGATTAATTATGAAGATGTGTTATAGTATTTTTTGCTAGACTTGCTCTAACATGTAATTCTAGACCAAGTCAACATATCCCTCTCCCTATGCTAGACTTTCTTTCTCCAAAAAGTTCTTTAAAAACACTTTTTGAGAATCCATGTGCTCTTCTTATTTTGACATAAAGTATACATAAATGAGATTTCCAATGACAAATAACATATATACATGGGTCCTCCAAAATCAAGTTGCATATACTTTCAAAATTCACTAAAAATAATTAAATGTGTCCATTTTAGCACTTTTTAAGCGGGGTTTATGGGTTAGAATGGAAGCCACTTGTTATATCATGTTCCATAACCACCCCAACAAATTTTTGGTGATACATAATGATTCTTTGGGTGTAGAAAAATGGCATGCCTGCTAGTTCAACCCAATGCTGGTGAAATTCCCCTGGATCTAAGTATGTCCCCCTCAGTTTGTAATCTCATCCCCCTAAGTAGGAAACCCTCATTTCCTTATCTTAATCGTATCTCCATGATCCTATGTTGATCCCTCATATCTCACACACCACTTTTGGATTGGAACACTAAAGGAGGAGACCTTCAATGGCCCCATAGGAAGGAATCTAGAGGATGATTCCAGGTTGGCAAGGATCAGGTAACTGATATCTATTGTATTTTTTCTCATACATTAATAAAGAAACACATCTTTACTTTCCTAATTTTAGTTATTTATGTGATTTAATTTTCATTCATGCATTTGAAATTTCTTTGATCTCTCTAATGTTTTCCTTTTTATTGTTGTATAAATTTCAGCTTTAAAAATAAGGAGTGAGACCAGGAGATAGGGTCTTATGGATCTACATATACCGTTAAGTTCCCAAATAGGTCTTATATCCCAAAGGCTTTATTTTATCTCTACCACTTGTATATTTTGGCCATTGTGTTGAGTTTATATTTTTTTTCTTTGTTAATGTCTTCAACCTCAACCTTAGGGAAGTTTTTTCCGCAACAGAACTACCAAATCCATTGTGGATTTCCTTGAAGCCATGACTATGGTTGATAGACCATGGGAATATGTGCATCATCGATCGTATTTTTTTCTAAAACTAGAGACTATGGGTGTTAGATTCCAAAGGAGTCCTTGACTTGAGACTTATAAGGGGCTTGACCTGAAGGAATACAATGTGTAGGCTACAATTTTGTATGATTCCCTATACCACAATGTGCATATAAGGTTTGTTGTTTTCAAGTTTTGTATTCTATAACACAAAATTTTATCAAATGTTTATATATTTGGATGTATTGAATTCTTTCCTAGTGTTTTTATTATGTCTACAGAACTTTGAAATCATCCATTTAAAATTAGCTTTGACTAACCTTTTATATGCAAGTATTATTCGATATTTATATTGTTTCTTTCCTCTTGTTGTATCTATTGCAAGTATGAAGATAAGGAGAAAGATAAAGATATGGGAATTTGGGATCTACATCAATCATCAAAGATATTTCCAATGATATATGCCACTCAACCTAATTCTTAAGGAATGAAGAGAAATATCGTGTTGAGTTTCAGTCATGGTTCTTAAGGCTCATGGTTTAGGAAGGGACCCACCTCATCAAAACGAATCCAAAATAAAATGGAAAGCACAAGCTCAAGAGGAACACATTGATGGCTAACGAACAGTAAAATGACAAGTGTTGGTCACAACACCCGATAACCAGGGGGCTAATAGCTAGCGCCCAAGCACTTAGTGGATCATTGAAGAGACTCAAGTACATTTCCACACAAATGAATACATTGGTAAAATGGAAATCCCTAGCCATAGTGCTCAGTCAGAAGGGGCTTAGTAGCCATCACTTAAGCGCTTATTAGACCACTCGGTATAAAATATGTGCACACAAAAGAATGAGAAGTGAGTGCCAGGATGGCACATGTGGAAACAGGTGGCACCTCCATGTGGAAAGTGGCGATGATGTGGAGACAAATAGTAGGTACGCGTGGTGGTGGTGGTGACGTGGCACATTGAGGTGGCAGAGAATGATGTATAAAATGACATGGAATGACTGGTGGAAAATGATGTGGTATTTGTAACACTCCCTCCCACTCCCTTGTACTATCTTAGGCTGCAAAAGATGTTACTTAAAGAATTGATTCAACCTCCAAGGTATATTATGAAGATGGGGTAAGAAAATTCCTCTTCTTACATTTTCTTTAAGTCTCAAAACAAAATCCATCGCCTCATTCAACTTGTCAAGAGATTTTCGGTGATATAAGTTTATCTCAATATGACTCACGGATTGATAGTTATGCCCTTTTGAAGTTTAACCAATTAATTAAGGCCAAATTAGCATTGAACTACACATGGATCTTATTTATCCCACGTGGCACTGCCATGTAATCATCATGTGGGACCACTTCATCACAATATTGTTACATGGCATGCATGTTTAACCCTTGTGGAACTTCCAGGTCAACATAATACGATGCCACGTCATCATGGAACCCTACATGGCATTCACATGGCCACTATCAAGAAATTATGGAAATCTCCACATCAACTCGGACACAATGCACCACTATTACTCCTTCATGTTTTGCAACATTTTCCCCATTATATGCATTTTAAATCAAATTTCAATCCAGGTGGGGTCTACGAGCCACATCATGTCAAATCGGCCATCTCTCCATTGTCTTCCTACTTCAGGGTTTATCAAGCACGAAGATTGCAGCAGCAAGTAGTGGTCATAGTTTCATGCTAGAACCATTTTAATAAAACCAGTATTATCCCTCGCCTTATGGTGGTATTAATATAAGAGGAGACACCACCCCCATAATCGTTCACAGCCATTGATCAGGGAGAGGCGGTTTGCCACAAATCCCAACTCTACCCCCTACTCATTAAACAAAGACCACAAGAACCCCCACATAATTTCTTATGACCATTGATCTACCAACTTATGATCATTTTTGAGTGTCTAACGAATAAACGATGAAAGGTGAGTGATCATGTTAGTTAACAAACCCGAAAAGCTGATATTTTCATGACAATTGTAGTTTTGTTTACCACATGGCTTAAAAACATAACACACAACTTGGTGGTGACCGATGGAAAAGTTATGTGGCTCCCACATGGCCTCCACATCACCCTACCAAGTCTGTGAGAAGGGGGCCTTCTAGGTCATGTCCATGTCATGCCTCTTGATGGTATCATTGCTCACAATATCAAACATTAACAAAAGAAAGATGGGTGGTGGGTAGTGAACGATAAGGGAAATAGAAATATTCCACGATGGAACCCTTCCTAAGTCATCCAAAGCTCCCTCACTAGGTTACATGGTTCCAAAATCTCAACGGAAAGTAGTAAGTGGTGAGCGGTGCGCAGACTTCCAATGCTTCTAGTTCCACCTAGACCCCACTCTCTCACCTTTTGTCTATGTTGATTGGTACTTGGCCATTGTATAAGTCTCCCTTGGATTTTGAGTGCACAAGTTGCGACTAATGGCCAGTGGTCGGCCCTCACAGCATGGTTCAACTGAATCAGGGTTCCACCAGTTCCACTTGATGTTGCTCCACCCACGTACAATCAACTTTAAACCTTGATGCATATTAGTCCCATCGACATACATACACAGAGAAAAATTTGAGATTTTTTTAACACAGGGCGACCCAAACCGCTAACATCTAGAATTTATGGCCCAAAAACCAGAGGCCCCAACTTTATATTCAACAGAGTAACCAATGCAGGAGAAATTTCATCTATACTTTCATTCATAAGCTCCCATAGTACATATGAATATATATACCCAACTCCCTCCACAACTCACTAAGCTACACAGCCCCAGGCATCGAAGTACTCACGCCACTTCTAGAATTTGACATCCCAATCCAATATCAGGCACTCGGCCCCCTCAATATGGTCCCATAGCCCCTCGAGAGTTATCCATCAAGAGTCATACAAGGAAAAATAAACATCGACATATGTAGTGTTGATTGAATTTGTCTCCATCCCATATGGTGTTACCTATTCTCTCTTACTAGCATGGGCTCTCATGAGATCATCAAATAAACCAACTCTTTCGGCCCATTACTAGATTTCATGTCAATCACCACATCTCAACATGCAACCAATGAATTAGTTAAATCATCATAATATCATAGAAAATAACTCATATGCCAAATCTTGCATACCATATCCATCATGAGAACAAAACATCATCATCATAACAAAATAAATAAATAAGCACCACATATGCATGACATCATTAACCTCTCATCGTATCTATGTCCAATGACCACATAACATCACAACGTGAAACATCATCACAACATTATACTTCAACATTTTCATATTGACATGAATAAATAATTGAAATCATAACCTCATACATAATACCATAAAGTATCAATAATATTACAACAAGGTAAATCGAATCCTTTGTGCATCTAACGCAGATCTAATCAAAGGAACGAAATTATCCCAAGGAGATACTAAATAACATCAATAACATTAATTACTATGTCAAGAAACCCAAGAGGTGAATAAAATTAATATCCTAACATAATAGACAACCATATATTAGGCAAGAGATGAGTATTGTGATTAAAAACAAAGAATTGAGCTTCTTATAAAGTGTATTATTGAATGGAAATCCATGTTCTATTATTTCAAAAAAAAGAGAAAACTATGATAGAAAAAATAGCCACTTATCTTTATTTTCCCTTTCCATTTATTTCACCTTATGAAAATAATAATAAATTACATAACTAGAGAATAAATTGCAATCTTTATCATTCGCCAAAATTCATTTAATGTATATATTAAACCATAAGCTCTAAAATATATCATAATTTATCTTTTTAGAATATCTAACTAATTTAAAATTTAATAACAAAGAAATATATATATATATATATATATAACTAACTTAACAACAAATATATATGAGTTACATTATAGTTAGTGTTAAAAAAGAAATTAATAATAAACACCAACTTAAATATATTTTGTATAATATTTTATGGTTTCCTTACCATGATTTGGGCTAATAATGTATTACTAATATCATTTATATAAATATAAGATAGAAAAAATACACTGGATTGAGCCTATGTGCTCAGAACATGGTTTGTTGGTAATTCTTAAGAAATGTAACGGATCTAAATCGAATTTTAACTTTTTTTTAATAAAATGTTTATAAATAAAATTATATTTATGATTATTATAAATAAAATATTTTTAAATATGATGATGATGTAATTTTATGGTTACGGTTAAGCACATCAAATTGGTGTATAAGGTTTTTTTGTTTGTGGGACAAGAGATCCATCTTCACGCAATGATTTCACTGTTAATTAAGCGAAAACATATATACTCTACCCCTCTAATTTTGAACCTATAACCTTTTAAAATAAACACATACTCTTAACCACTAAACTGACTCAAGCTATACATATTCTTTTATATATATATATACATATTCTTTTATATATTATTTTATAAATTTATCTTCTCTTTAATTCCAAATTTATCTTTATGTGATAATTTATTACTCTGAACTTCGAAATCTCATATCTCAATAAAAATTCCCAATTTTAGATGTTAAAACGCTCTTCTTTTAGATGTTTCCCATTAATGATATTAACCATGGTTAATGTTAACAGAGTCAAGTCAGTGACTTCTCAACGTGGCCCTGCATACCGACACATGGTCACGCGATCTAGAAACCGTTGCATATGTTGGGTGTCATCTGTTTTATCTTGGTTTGAATTTTAAAATATATGTACGACCTCTAAGGAACAATGGCGTAGTCCTTTTAAGAACGATTTTATTTTTAATAATGAGGCATTTACAGTTATTAATTGAATTTAGGATCTTAGGATAAAAGATGAATGAATTAATTTGCACATAAAAACAAGTGCATATTTGAACACTACACTAATTAATTTATAATTAAAGCAAAAATTTGGAACACCAAATTTGTTGATGGCTAAAAGATAAAAATGTTAAAATGGGTCTAATTCATAAAGATCAAAAGTGTATAAAAAAGTGTATAAAAATTTAATTGAGGGCAAATTAAAATCCGGAAGATTCAATAAATAAATCTATGTGAATTTGCAAAGACTCGAATTATCATATCGTGAAGGTAAAAAGATTAATACAGTTAAATTAAAAATTTTATAGGCAAATACTATGGATCAACACTCATAGTAAAGAAGTAAAGAAGGTTGCAAATTATAAATGTAAAATTAAAACTTTGAAGTTGTGTGTGGGTTTGTATAGATGAAATGAGAGGAAGACGAAGTTGTTGTGTGTGAGGGAGAGAAATGCATATCTGATTACTAAGGCAAAACATAAGGGTTGTAGAGTTGACTAGAACATATCTGAATGGTGTGATCAAATATGGGTCAGAAGAAGAGACGTTGAGCAAGTTGCAGAGTAAAGTGTGGTGATTAAAAAAATAGAGATCGGAACAAGTCTTAATCTAGAACACATAATAAGTGACCAAATTTGGCTTGAGGAAAGAGATGTAAAGTAGAGACAGAGTCTGTAAATATGATATAAAATATTGGTGGTTTGAGTATATATGAGTTGTAGTAGAAGATCTAAATGAGTGAGAGTTGAAGAAGTTAGAGCAGTACAAATAATTATGAATATTTAAATTGGAAAGAAATCCTATGGGTTTGAGTTTTAAAATGGATGAAAGACGGATATGCTAGGCTAAGCGGGTTGGTGTTTGCAAATCAGGAAATATGAATTTGCTTCAAGTTGGTGCTTGTAAAATTCAAAGAGTTTGTGTTTCCTTTAGGTCGATGGCGTAAAGAAAGGGGGTTGGTGCCTCCTCCAATTCGGTGCCTGTGAATTCAAGGGATTGGTGTCTCCTTCTGGTTAGAGCCAAAAAAGTTGATGTTCCTGCAACAATATTGTGACTTAAGTTTTGTGGTTTTCTCCTTGTATGGGTTTCCATGTACATCGGGTGTTCCTATTTGTTTCTTATCTAATTGTTTGTTGAATGGTTTTAATTGTATATTTTTAATTATAAAATACGTCATTATATTAATTCACCCCCCCCCCCCCTCTCAGTATAATCATAATTCTAACAATTGGTATCAGAGTCAGTTTTTTCATGACAACCTAACAATTGGAAGAAAGATATTTCAAGGATAATGTCCAAGAAAAGGAAGAGTAAGAAGTTTGGAATGGAATAGTTTTTAGCTATAAGTACTCGTAATGATGAGTCAACAAAATTAAATAATGATTGGCAGCTTGTTGTACCTAATGGCCTCAACGCCAAACATAATGCAATCTGTTGGTTTGGTAGCAAGATACCAATAATCTCCCTAAAAAATCCATATGTTAGCTACAAGAGAAATTTTGGTACCTAAAAAGCAAAACAGTTTATGGATTGTGGTATTCCAAGGGTCGGAACTTCCCATTGACTGCATACACAAATGTTGATTGGGCTAGCAGTGTTTATGATAGGAAGAGCACAAGTGGTAGTGCTTTCTTCCTAGTGAATTGGTTGGTGGCTTGGTTGAGAAAAAAGAGAACCTTTATCTCACTTTATACTATTGAAGCTTAGTAAATAGTAGCAGTAGTGTGTTGCACTCAAATTTTGTGGACAAAGCAGACATTGCAAGACATGATGGTAACTTATGATGAACCAATTCCAATTTTATGTGATAACACAAGTGCTAGAAGTATATCCAATAACCCTATTATTCACTCAAAAACCAAACATGTACCCATAAAGTATCATTTTATTAGAGAACATATGGTTGATCAAATTGTAAAGTGGTAACATATATCAGCAAATGAATAAATAGTTGATATATTCACCAAGCCCCTTTCCACATGACCCTTTCAGTACTTGAGGAAAAAATTGGGAATGATATCTCACTCATCTCTTCACTAGTTTTCTTCACCAACAAAATGGAGATTTGTCCAAATATGTCCAAGAATAGTTTTATGGTTAGAGAGAAGAAAAAATACCAAGCTCAAGGGAAGCTTTAAGATCAACAAGAGTAGTACAAGTATAGGGGGAGTTGAGTGCAAACAAAGGGCCATATAATGGCAGTCTTTCAGTTGCATCAATTTGTAGCAATTGGTATTGTTGGCTTGAGGGGTCCTGAACCAGGTTCAAATTTTATGGATAAACCAACAAACCCTCCAACTATTGGCCCTTTCAGCAGTGATCTACTTACACAGACCAAAGTCTCACTCGAAGCAGTATGGGGGGGTGCTGGAACTAGGTTTCCACACCCTAAGGGATAAATTAATGAGTGGTCCTCGGTAAAAACCCAAAGAAAACTTATACAGATGCGCGCACAGAGACTGCACAAATATTAACATAATACCACATAATCGCTATCGCTTTGGCGCAAATAAACAGAGCAGAAGCCAATCTAAGTCACAGCACATCAAATATTTAAACAAATCTATTATTTATCAGCATTTAATCATAATTTATCCAAAGATCTTGCACAATAGATAATAAGGAGCTTATAACAGTGCGGTCTCAACAAAGCATAACAAATAACAGCACAGATGCATAACTCAAGAGGTTAGCCAAAACAGTTCCTTATATTATCTTCAGATATATCATTCAGTACGTCAATCTTCCTTACAAAACAACCCTTACAAACCCTTCCACGCACACGACCAGCGAAATTCGCACACATCCTGGACTAGGTCTCCGCACACACATCTAGCAGGAGCCTTTTACCCAACCCTAACCCGACGAGACTCTTACAGACTATTTGCGAGCAAAAGCATAAACTTTGTTTCACAATCATGAACTACTTAGCTTAGACATATTATATCTATTTATATGCGCCTAGCGCGCAGATACTTTGGTCTCAAACCATGGTTTGAGACCCACAGTTTACGTTAAAGTTCATTTACACAAAAATAGGGGACTTTGACCACCCCAAATCCCTTTGACTCCCTTTGCGCAGCGCGCACATGCAATATTACCCAAAAAGGAGCTTTGAAACTTGTGCCCCAGGGGACCCCGCTCCAACAGGCCCCCAACACAAACATGTGACTTGTCTCGAGTCACTGAGGCATCGGCACAGGGTTGTCCCTATACGACTTTAGGTGACTTCCATTAAAATATTTGGGGAGGAATTGACCATTCAAGGTGGCCAGGTGCACAGCACCAGCATCATTGATTTCCTTCAAAACATAAGGGCCAAACCAGTGCATTCACAATTTCTCAGGGTGGTGTGTGAACTTACTATCATATAATAAGACCAAATCCCTGATCTGGAATACCTTCTGTCTGATGTGTCGATCATGTCATGATTTTTCGCGTGCTTCTGGAATTTGTAGTGATAATTTGCAATAAACTGATCTTCTTCCAGAGCAACCAGTTGTGCCAACCATTCTTCCAAAGCATCTTCTTCTACCATATTTGTAAATGCTGCAATGCGTAGACTGGGGACGATGAATTCCATTGGAAACACAACCTCTTGCCCATACACCAGTATGAAAGGTGTCTGTCCCATCAACTTACTCCCAGAGGACCGCAGGTACCTGTTCATCCCAATCATTTATGTTAGCATTACATACCTTAGTGAGTGATGCCTCCAATATTTTGTTGAATTCTTCAATCGTGCCATTTTCCTATGGGTGGTACGGGGTACTCTTCTGATGGTGCATCTGGAACTCTTATGTGAGTGCATCGCTGGTTTCATTGACAAAATGTGTTCCCTGGTCACTGATCATAATATAGGGGCAACCAAACTATGTCACAATGTTTTCAAATATGAATTGTGCAGTGATATCGATAGTGCAGTCCCTTATAGGTTTGGCTTATTCCCATCTTGTGACATAATTCATTGTTGTGATGATGTAGTGCATGCCACTGTGATTTCCAGGGGGATTGATAGGGCCGACAAAATCAATAGCCCATTTTTCAAAAGCCTGCAGGGCCATCTGGGGGTGCAGGGGCATTTCATCTCAGCCTAAGCGCTTTCCTATCCTTTGGCAAACATCACATGCGTGGCAATGTGCAGCAGCATCACTATGCAACGTGGGCCACTAGAATACAACTCGCAAAATATTTTGTGTTGTCGCCTTACTGGCATAGTGACCCATAGTGATACCTCCATGGGCTTCATCCATAATTGCGCATCTCTCATACTCAAGGACATACATGCGCAACACTTCATTGTACCCAGTTTTTACAATTGCCTGGCGATGATGGTGAAGTCAGTTGCGCATGCTACAAGTAATTTCTTCTGTTGGACCGTATATTCGTCAGGTGCATGTTCAGTAGTCAAGAACTGAATGATATCCGGGAAATGCTTATCAACCACCTTTATTGCAAACAACTACGCATCAGGCAAGACATCCTCCAGGTTGGTCGGTTCTTCACCAGTTTCAATGCACAGTAGGTGATCTGGCCTGGAATTTAGGCATCCGAGCTTTACCACAATTTTATAATCATACTCCTGAAACAATAACAACCATAGGCAGATCCTCCCCCCCAACACAGGCTTTTTGACCAGGTATTTCAAAGCAGAATGGTCAGTGAACATCTTAAAGTGACCTCCTAATAGGTAATGGTGGTTCTTCTGCAATGCATACACCATAGCTAGCCCTTCTCGTTCCGTGGTTGAATAGTTATGTTCTTCGCTGGAGAATTTTTGATTGGCGTAGGCAAGGGGGTGATCTATCTCTTGCGCCTGGTTGTGCTCACACGGCTCCAAGCGCAATGCACGATGCATCGAAATGTACATGGAATTATTTCAACCAATCTGGGAAGACCAAGATGGGTGCAGTAATCATCTTTTCTTTTAGCAACTCGAATCTCTTCTGACACTCGGCATCCCAGTATAATGTCGCATCCCTTTTGAATATTTTTTTCATAGGTGTGGTGATCATTGCATAGCCCTGAATAAATTTCCAATAATACCTAGTGTGCCCCAAGATTGAGCATAGCTTCTTCACGTTCGCAGGCACCTCCAGATTAAATATTATTGTGATCTTGGCAGGGTCAACAATCAACCCGTGTTGACACACAATATGTCCCAGCAGTATCCCAAATGGTATACAGAATATATACTTTTTCAAGTTCAAGGATATCTGGTATTTCCTACAAGTGTCCAACTTGAAGCACAAGTTTGAAACATGGTTCTTTAAGAGTCCAAATATAGTCCAGTCATCAAATATACTTCTAAGAACTTGTGGATAAATTATTTTAAGGCCGCTACAACCACGTGCGATAAAATAACAGGAGCATTCTTCAATCCAAATGGTATTATTGTATATTGGAAAGACCCCCATTCCGTAGCAAAGGTAGTTTTACTGTGATCTTCTGACGCAATCTGGATTTGATGATACCCAGAAAATCCATCGATAAAGGAATAGGCCTCTTGGCCACCAACATTATCCAAAATTTCATCAGAGAATGGGGTAGCGAATGGATCATGCACACAAGCATCATTTAGTTTGTCAAATCGACACAGATCCGGATTTCGCCATTAGTATTCTTGTCTTGCACTACCATAGGGCTCACCCATTCGGATTCTCCTACTAGCTCAATGATGCCTGCCGCAACCATTTTTTCCAATTCTTCTTTCACCTTCTTCTTATACCGGGGATTCAGACTATATGGGCGTTGTTTGACCAGTCATGCATCTAGCTTCAGGGTGATCTTCATAGCCCCAAGTTCATCGATGATTCCCTTCAGTTCCAAAAACTTCATAGGGAACAAATCTTGGTATTTTGTCAGAAACTCGGCAACTTTACTACAGTATCATCATCCTAGTAGTCTCCAATCTTCGCCTATTTAGGTTGTTCTTCGGAGCCAATATTCACCTATCTAATATTTAATACCTTTGTTACGACGAGCGCGGTGAGGGAGGGACCGGCCACTGCGCGCTGGCCTTCAGATTTGGGGATCAAGATATTCCTAGGGTTCTTGTCATGTTCTTCAATGGTCAAATTCCAGCAATTTACAATGTCTTGCATCTGTGCATCCCATGCTAGCACAACACATTCTACCCGTGGTTGGGAGTCATCAAAGACAACGGCATCAATATCCTACAAGGCTTCGTATAGTCCCTCTGATCCACTGGCCAAACTGAAGGTTAACAGAAATATTTCTATCATTGTAACTCAGTTGAGAGTTCCTCGACGTAGCTTCGTCACAAAATACCAAGCAGTAGGGATTGGTCCCAACGTATGAATAAACATGTGAACCCATTTGGACCTAGGATTCTTATCCCAGACCTCCATCAACATAGCCAGGTGTTTACGAAGATCACCCCAGCCACAAAAAACCTCGATTGTGAGGGCAGAAGGCTGCTCAAAGCGCAAATGCATCATTCTGCTACATTCATCCCAAGTGCATAGGTTGGCCTTATGGGTCTCCCGCCAACAGGTAGGAGTAGCTCGCAATCCCAGATTCAAATCATGAAATCTCCGTTCTTCGAGCACAGCCGCCTCCACTATCATGATAAACATGTTTACATCATATGAACCATCGTAGTGCAGTAGATTACGTACCTCAAATGTTATACAACACAGGTATCTAGTCACACGATTACAGCGCAACGCAGACACCTCATGCAATCGGTTATGCCAATTCTCTATTTCCTCATCAGAGTTTGAAAAAAAAGAACTTTCCTTCTCCCACTTAAGATTTCCATCCACCGTTGGGTTAATCCAATCCTCTTCGTGCAAGCTCAACTTATATATTTGGTCAATGTCGTCCCGAGCGCACACAGGCTCCGTATATCAGTGTCCTTCAGCAGGGTATAGAGGGATGATAACTCAAACTCCATTATTCTCAAACTCCATCTTTATCTTCTTCAATTATATGACACCATCCATGTCAATAGTCCAACCCAATCCCAACATTGCAGGACAGGGATCTTTATCATCCATGATATCTATCACTTCAAAGTCGGCTTTCACATTAACGCCCTCAATACTACCTTTGACTTGAGGCAACCTCCTAATACGAATGATCCTCTGTTGATTGGCCATGTCCAGTTGGATCGTGGACCATTCCATCTTGGGTTCGCCCATGCGTTGCCATGTCTGTTTTGGTATAACATTATCATCTGACCCCAGATCAAGAATTACCTGGTCCATCTCATAAGCTCCTATCTGCGCAGTCAGGCGCATCTCTCTACCTGTTATTTTCTTGTTTTTGTAGATCTTATTGAGGGCATGCTACTCTACCATTGGTGGTCCCTTCTCTACGCAATGATCTATCAAAGCCTATAGATTTTCCACTGCCTTCTTTTTGCGCAGTAATTTCATACATGCTTGTGGGAAGGGTTTAATATCTTCATCTCCTCCAGTGCCTTGCAACAGTCTTCTTGATGTTGATACATCACCCTCGGTGAATTATTTCCATGCCTCAATAAAGGTTTCTTTTGTGCGTTGAATATCAACTCGTGTTTTATGTTCTTGGATCTAGACACATGTAGATGATTGCTTTTCCTTATCTTCATTGGTATCTATGTCACTCCTTGTTACTACATTCACACTTGGAACCTCCCCACAGGGTTTAATGTGCACCATCTACATATTTTGTGTTGGGGTATGCGTCTTTCTTTCCTACATATTAGCAATTAAGATAGGGAAATCTTCAAGCACATGATCAAGTTGCCTAAAATACCTGCAAGACTGGCGTGTAGGGTTCAGAAAATCATAATGGCCAACATATCCGCAATTATAAGAAGTGACTTGTCCTCTTCCTCGACCAGTTGATCCACATCCTCGACCTCTCCCTCTACCCAGAGATACTCCGCGCCCTGAAGGGGATGATGGTGAGAAGGACTCAACCTATACCCTGTATATTTAAGATTTATCCATCATCATCTCATAGGTGTGACATTGATGCTCATCATTCCCTAATGAAGAATAGAACCTGCAAAACAACTGCTTTTGGTCAGGTTGATACTTCCCAATCCTTGGACAGGAATTTGTGTCATGCAATCCAGCAACCTGGCAGATTGCACACCAGGCAGGGCTCTTCAAGGGGCTGGGACCTCCATCATTCAAATAATTAGTGAAAACAGGACACTGATCCTTATGGCTCCCAGAAGCTTTTAATTTTATACACCACATCTCTACACACGTTTCCTTGCCCTTATCATTGTGCAGGCTTTGAATTTCCAAGTGCATGGCTTCCAGCTGATTCTGTATTTTTTGAGTCCCAAGCGCAACAAGTGTTGGTGTAGCTTCTAATTTCATTGCGACCTCTACAACCTCAGCTAATGTGGAAATATTTTTTTGTCCTAATGGCTGGCATAGATGGGGGAGAAACATAGCAATGAACCATTCTTTATGATGAGCATCGTCAATGACGAACCCTCCATCCCTGATGACATGCTTCAACCATTGGTCTGCTTCCCATACTAACTCATTAACCTCCTGGTGGATATCTTTCATCTCAATTACTAGTTGTGAGTATGATTTAGACTTTTTGAACTGCTCTTTTAAGGTTGTATTTATCTATTGCAAGGTAGCATCAGGTTTATCCTAAACATACCTCATATACCAATCCAATGCTCTATCCTGGAAGGTAGTAGCGAGTTGCGCTTTATTGATATCATTACTATGAACCTGTTGCGCCTGTCGCACAGCCTCAATCACAAACCAAAAATGTTCGGTGTCCTCATTCTCGATACCCTTGAAATTAGGAATCTTCATTGACGCGACCATTGCTACTTTTTGGAAAGGAGGAGGAGATAGACTGTGCGGCGGGGTAGCTGGTCTCTGGTGCGATGACAGAAGTGGAGTGGATGGGGTAGGAAACAGACTTAAAGGTCTCTGCGTGAAAAGCTTTCTTCGTCGGAATCACTTGAGCTAGCAGTTTCTAGTTCAGGCTCACTATCATATCTAAGCTTCAGAGGGCTACAAGGGACTTCTTCCAACTCTTCATGGTAAATTTTACCACTGCATGTAGCTAAACCCTTTTGATGCATTCAAGCAGCGTGTTCGCATAGACAACCCTTTTCACACAATAGCATCTTCAACGAAAATTTCAATGAGTGCACGTACTTACCTCTAGGGCCTTTGAAAAATATTCTCTCTACTTCATAGTAAGACACAAACTGATCAATGGAAAATTCAGTCACAAAGCCGCCCAAGAGCCGGTCGATCCAACGCTCTACCACGCGACTGATCTTATTATCAAATCTCTCTACTTTTTGGATCAATTCAAAGGTCCACTTAGTGATTGGATCGTCTCTTATACAGCGATGGAATTCAGATAAGCGTGACAACCACTCCTGAAGCTCATATGCGAAGGAACTAAAGCAAATTTCATGCACTTATGTCTAAATATATTTTCCAACCCATTGTTTAGTAGATATCTTATTGCTCTTATTCTCTTGAAGTGCAAATTCTAGGATCTTTCTATCCAGCCAATCTTGTAATCTGTTTCCCGAGGGTTGCCACAACATCAAATCTCCCTCAAAATGACGATCCCAGTCCCAAAAACAGAACCATTTGTTGGCTTGAGGGGTCCTGACCCAGGTTCAGAGTTTATGGACAACCCAACAAACCCTCCAACTACTGGCCCTTTCAGTAGTGATCTGCTTGCGCAGACCAAAGTCTCACCCGAAGAAGTATGGGGAGGTGTTGGAACCAAGTTTCCGCACCCTGAGGGAGAAATTAATGAGTGGTCCTCAATAAAAACCCAAAGAAAACTTATACAGATGCGTGCACAGAGACTGCGCAAATATTAACAGAATACCACATAATCACTATCACTTTGGCGCAGAAAAACAGAACAGAAGCCAATCCAACTCACAACACATCAAAGATTTAAACAGATCTATTAGTTATCAACATTTAATCATAAGTCATCCCAAGATATTGCGCAATAGATAATAAGCAAATTGGAATAATGCGGTCTCAACAAAGCATAACAAATAACAACACAGATGCATAACACAAGAAGTTTGCCAACTTCATTTCCTTATATTATCTCCAAATATATCATTCAGTACATCAATCTTCCTTGCACAAAAACCCTTCCGCGCACACAGCCAGCGAAGTCCGCACACAGCCAGGACTAGGTCTCCGCGCACACAGCTAGCAGGAGCCTTTTACCCAACCCTAACCCGACGAGACTCTTATATACTATTTATGATCAAAAGCATAAACTATATTTCACAATCATGAACTACTTAGCTTAGACATCTTCTATCTATTTATATGTGCCTAGCGCGCAGATACTATGGTCTCAAACCATGGTTCGAGGCACATAGTTTACATTAAAGTTCATTTACACAAAAATAGGGGACTTTGACAACCCCAAAGCCCTTTGACTCCCTTTGTGCAGTGCACACATACAATACTACCCAAAATGGAGCTTTGAAACTTGTGCCTCAGAGCACCCCGCTCCAACAAGTATTAATGTTGAATTAAGTTGGTGGCCCATGCAATTCAATGGGGGAGAATGTTTAGTTGTCACTACCATTAGTGTCAGTATTTCAGTGATCAAATAACTCTCTTTTAGTAGCTTTTCATAAGTTATAAGTCAAAAATTTATGTTTCAAAGTCAGTTTTCAAATAAATTTTTGGTCACTGAAAGAGTCCAGGTAAAACTTGCTGCTACATCATCTCATCCATGGATGCCATCACCCTCAAAGTTCTATTATCTCAAGTGTCAAGAAAAGAGGAAGGGAAATCATGAATTTTAAAGCTCCAAGGAATCAATTTGCCTTCTTAGTTTAGTTGAAAAAATAAAGTGCTCATTTCAAAGTGTAATGGTGAGCAAGTTTCTTTTCTGCCCTCATTCATTTCATTTAACCTCATAGCTTTCATTTTTATGAAACCCAAAGTCCAGCACTCATTTCCCTTTTCAAAACCCTTTTTAACTATTAAAATTCCCTTTTTATTGTTAAAAAGTAGCTCTGCCCCCACAGCAAACCTTATATATATATATATATATATATATATATATATATATATATATATATATAGTATTTATCATTTTCCGCACTTAACCGTATTAAAACCTTTACCTTTCATCGCAATTCGCTTATCGTAGTTTTAAACTCCATTCATAACACAATTTTTGAATCCTACAAAACCTTCGAAATGTGATTTGTGATATTGGCTGGGACCCATATTTCCCTTTGATATGTTTCAAATATGTTATAACTCTTTATATTATGATTCGGGTGGGTTTATTCATATTTCAAAGACTTAACATAATTTTTCATTGTTCGCTTTTATAAGCCTTTAAGTGGACCCGCCTACCTTTTTGCAATGCAAATTCATTATGTATTCACTTACTTCCGCCTCCTTTTCCCAATTGCAATAATAAAGTGGGACCCTTCCCACCACGTCATAGTCGCTATCGCATTATCGCAACTTCCATTGTCACTCATTTATGTTACCACCCCATCTCCCCGAACGCCAATTTGCGATAACCCTCCGGCCCTGACATGTGATAAAGCCTGATCTCTGACTACGATTAGTTGGACCCACCTGCCACATCACTTCACCTTTTTGCACATCACAAAATCCATATGGAAACATCCATTTTAGCCACTCCTCTAGCACTTTGTGATTGCGACTACCCCACAGCTATTCTGCCTCGTAATCTTCCCCTATTTTATCAAACAACTCTTGCTTATTTTCGGCCCCCCTTCTCCATTCTTATTTTAACACTATGAGGGAGTCTGAAAATTTGTTTATCTGTCGCTCCTCCTGCTACATGTCCTCCTCTCTGCATTTCTCACCCCCCTTGGTCCAAACCTATTACCGCTATCATATCCCCCGAAACCATTATCCCTTTGTTTGATAATAACACTAGGCCCTACCATTGTTATTCCTGTTATAACTCACTCCACGTCGCATGTCATTCTATCCAAAAGGTTTTGGGTTTTACACCAAACATAAGGGTTTCTCCATTAAATAGAAAAGGGTTTTTTTGCTGATTAATTCCACCATTTGCCTCCATAACCTGTCAAACCATCATATTTCCTGCTCTTCCTTTGATCTCTCCCGCTGGTCCCACCTTCAACGTGTCTCCTTCCCATATCTTTCACGTGCCCATTCCTTTTTGGTTTAAAACCTATCCATATGAGTTTTTCCACTCCAACGCTCTTTCTGAGTTTATTTCAAAACCCTATCACGAAAAACAAGGAACTAAAGGAAAGGAACAGCGGTAGAATTTCTCTAAAACAGATTTCCATTAAACTCGCGCCACCATTACTTTTAGCACTAGCACGTTTCAACAAGGCACCAGGCAGCATTCAAGAGATAGTTGGAAGCATTACAGGAACCTCGAAAACAGTTACTCAGGCAGTTAAGATAATATCAGCAGACTCTGTACTTCTTCACCTACAGTTCAGGATTAAAAACTACCACATTCACAATGTTGTTAGAATCGATAAATATCAGCCAAGTGTTCTGAAAATTTTTCTTGTTATTGTAATAAATTATAAACAGATTCTCCCTATTCCTTTGGATTGTGATAAAGTCCCTATCTGTGGAGATATTCTAAAATCTAGCCTTTCTGGCAGACCATTGTAAATCTATAAATACACAGTTTGTAGATGTAGAACAGGTTGGTAATTGGTTGGTTGGAATACCATTAGATATTCTGATATATTCTCTAGAGGAGCTATTGTAAATTCTTTTTAATGAAATGAAAGAGGTTGTAGCAACTATTGTGAGATTCCAGCGGTATTTCTTTTGAGCATTGTTTTCTTCTCTGTTATTCCATTTCCATTATAACTTTTGTATGTTAATCTTACTAGTTTATAAATAGAAATCATTATTTATATGCTCTGTTTATAAATATTTTCGTAAGTGTGTCTTTCTTCTAATGAATGAATTCAGTCAAATGCTCATTCAGACCCCTGCCATTTTCTTCACCTTCTTCTGATGAATGAATTCAGTTAAATTCTCATTCAGATTCATACCTTTTCTACCACTATACACAATGAAAATTTAAGTATGCTCAAATAGTTTACCTACCTAGCCTCACTCTGATCTCTGCAATTCAATCTTTGAAATCATATTTAGTTTCCTTGATTCTTATTTCTATCTAGAATCCCAATTACCAAACAAATTACTCATTTATAGCTTATATATATCTAGCCTAAAATCTGGTACTTAGCCTAAAATTGAATATTTAAAAAAGTGACATAGAGAGAGCCCTTTGTGGTTAGGTAGGGGTAGATGCCTAGCTAAAAGTTGGTTTGTGGTTACCTTTCTTCACTCCTAATTTCAACCTAGGAAGTTGTGGAGAGTGATAACAACTACCATAAGAAATTTGTTATACTAAAGCAGGGGGATAATTGGCATACTAAAGTGTGAATTGGCTCAATTGTAAAGGAGAAAAATATAGCTTTTTCAATTGAGATCATAGGAGAGATATTTTGTTTCCAAACTTGCCATTAGTGTGGTAGTATATTGGTACAACAACATAATAATTGCTATTAGTATTTAGTGAATTGATAGAAAGAGGGAGAGTGAGGAGAATTTTTTTTTTCTCGGTAAAACTAAATCTATTTATAAAACATAATAGTACAAAACTGCACCAGCTTCAGTTGTGGGAGCCTGAGAACTGGGCTTGATGTCCACGCTTAACTTTAACAACTGAACTGCCCAAAGTGGGAAACCAATTCTTTTAGAATAAATTCCACCGCCCTTAGAAGGGAAACCGGTAAAATAGTAAAAGTACTGTGATATAACAAGAGACAGTAAACTGGGAGAGCCTACAGCTTTTACAGTTGAATATGAACTCAAAAAACCGATAAATTCTACCATATGGTCGAGAATCTGTACCAAAACAAGTTGAGGGAGATCAGAATCACCGTTCAGGAGAAGGGGACTCCGGTTCTTCCACGATCCTACAACCAAATTCAGCTTCTTCATCATCGTTGACCTTCTCTGGCGCACTACTCTTGCTGAGGAAACCCACCTGCAATTTTCCCATTCCGAGAATGGAAGGACCAATGCCCACGGGCTCAACAGGGGTAGGGTCGACCAAATTTACATGTGAGGAACAGGCGGGATAGGGGTAGGGCAGGGCATTGAAGCAGGAGCAGGGACAGGGGATTCTTCGCAGACGGTGACAGTGATAAAAGCAGTGAGAACCGGCTTGTTTAAAGAGCAATTGAAGTGGAATTCCGCCCTTTGTGAAGACTAGCGGAGGGCTGGGTTGGTGGGCAAGTTAGAAACAGGGAAGGAAGGCTGCGAGACAGGCTGAGGAGGCTGCGAAGGCAGAACAGAGTGGGTGCTTCGTGGAGGGAAGGAGCTGCCTCTCTGATGCCCAGAATGCAAACTCCAATCAACGTCCTCCTCAGAAGATGTCGAGGGAGAACTAATGGAAGGGAGAGGGCGGGAAGAGCGCCCTCTGCTCGTTCCACGCCTGCAGTGCATTCTCTGCCTGAGCCGAGGCATCAACGCTGCACGAAGATAGGAATTCTCACGGCAGAAGGCACAGTGGGGAAGCAACGGAGTGCTCTGAAAATTCACCGCTTGAGAAGGCAAGCAGAAATTGAAATGACAGTAGCTAGACTGGGTGAAGTGAAAACCGGGAAGAGTTTCCAAGCAACCCAGGATAGAGCAACGGAGACCAGTATTGGTGCGCTCACTTGGAACAACGCATGCAGAGGGGCAGCTTCCACAGACGGGCAGAGGAGGTTCACAAAAAACACAATGAGTAGACGAATTCTCCAGAATGAAATCCATAGCCGAATTAACCATCGAGATGAGGTAGATGACGGGCGCTGCAAATGGTGTGAAGACATAACAGGTTGGAAAAATTAATGAGAGAGTAATGGCATAGCAGGGGGCCATATGGCCGCAGCAAGTGAGCGCTTTCGAGATCCACCAAGGGACGGAAGTCCCATCACTCCAGTCCATCACCCGCATCCGGAAGGAGAGTGAGGAGACTTTGGTGTATACATTGGAGAATAAATTGAAGTAAACAAGTATTAATTAGGGAGAGTGAACACTGGTGCAGGTTGAATAGAAAGAACCCTTTGACATTGATGTCAAAGGGGAATAATGAGTAAACATTGAAGATGAAAAGTGTACATTGACACTACAAATGGAGAGGAAGCGGAGAGAATGAGTAGATTGATAGGGGGTGTTATCACCAAATTGGTACTGATGGGCTGCTTCAATAGTCAACTTGGAGTAACTATTTCAAACCACTTGTAGCTGAAAGAACTATTTCAAACCACTTGTAGATGGAAATTATCCTTTCCAACCTGAGAGGGCTCTCTCAAAAGGATAAAGGATATTCAATGAATAAATTGAAAGCAGATGACTAACTCTGAATTGGATTGAATGTGTTTGTATGCAGATGAAAAATGTATAGGGTTTACTACCATTGGGCTTATGGAGTCAGTGATAGAGAATTAAGTGACAATGGATTTCCTTGTGGAAGTTGAGGCTTATAGATGTTTCTATGAAAGGAAAACACACACATAAAATATTCAATAACTTAATGTTCAAAGTAATTCATAGAATGAGAAACACGAATTATGAGTAATGAGACATCAAGATATTGAAAGAAAAATATTAAGAGAGATATACCATAGCTTAATGCTTAAAGGAAGTCAGATCATGATGTACATGAATTCTGAGTAATCAAGCATTAAGACATTGGAGGAAAAATGTTAAGCAAGATAGAACAATAACTCATTGAAACATAATAAGAATCTTAGGTGAAGAAAAGTTGTATTGTCATTGTATATTGCTGAAATCCCAAAGCTTTACAAAGTAGTCTTCTGAAATAACATTTTCCAGCTGCATACAAACACATTCAATCCAATTCAGAGTTAGCCATATGCTTTCAATTTATTCATTGAATATCCTTTATCCTTTTGAGAGAGCCCTCTCAGGTTGGAAAGGCTAATTTCCAGCTACAAGTGGCTTGAAATAGTTACTCCAAGTTGATTGTTGAAGCAACCCATTAGTACCAATTTGGTGATAACAGGGGGAGTCACACCCAAGGCCGCCAATGAAATCATAGGCATCATGTATGCTCAGCTAGGTCCCCCTGAACTTTTCATTATTGAATATACTTGAAATCAATGACAACAACTGCCAACATACTCAACACCCTTTCCAAATTGTTCTGCATTTTTATAGAGCTTCACACTCCCCTAATTTTGTCTCCTGGACGAGGAGGACATGTGGATTCTCTAATCTAATTTATAATTTGATTTTAGATTCCCTTTTCTCACTGCCTATCCCCCTGCAATTTTGGGAGATGATATTTGGTGTTTTTTATAAGCTTTAAATCCATTGCTAAGATGAGGTCCAAAGGAACCAAATTTATTTTTATTTTTAGGGAGTCTGAAGGAAGGAACATTAATCATCGATTGAGTTCCATTTTCTTTATATGTTATTCCTACTTTCCTTGTAGATTTTGTGGGATCAAAACCCCTTTCCATTTCATTTTACAATTTTTCAGTAGCCGAGGAAAATAAATTGAGGTGATATTTCTCTGCTTGTGGGGATTCAAAACCTTCTTCCTTTTTTGAACCCACATATTCTGCCAATAAATTTCACACAAGGTCATCTTCTGGTTCTATAACTTTATTCTCATCATGGCATTCACCCTCTCCCTTTTCTCCTTGAGTCTGGTCTAGTTCTTCAACCCCCTGAGCTTCTCCTTCATCCTCTTCATTTTCTAAAACAACAAATTGATTTGTGTGTTGATAAATCTTCTTCCCAACTCCTGGAGACAAATATTTCCCTGCATTCTAAGTACCTAATGGAGGATGAGGGGCCCTTAGGGGGGGACTTTACTCCTTTTGGTATTTTGGCATGTTTTTCCAATTCTTTTCTTTTAGATTTTCCATTGACCCCATCCTCCCTTTGCTTGAGGGCATCCTCATTTTTGGGGAAATTCCTAGAAAAGTGTCCATATTCATGACATTGTTTACACTTGAAAGGGATTTGATCATAATCCACCTATTAAATGCAAGACTAGTTATCGAATGTGTGATGAATCGCTTCTAAAAGGCCTTTCTCAAGGTATACCTTTACACAAATACGAGAACATGCATGCATTGAATCTCTTATTTATACTTTATTTATGTATCTTCCCAAGGCATTTCTGATGTTTCTCAAAGTATCCTCATCCTAGATGTGAAGAGGTAAGTGAGGAATTTTTACCCATTGTGGGATTGTTGAGGGAATATTATTTTCATGAATTAAAATATAGGGTCCAATGATCCACGTAAATACCCTTAGCACCCATGAAGTAAGGGTTGCTCATGAATATGAGATCATGATCCTCTTTAAGTTCAAATAAAAAGTTGAAGAAACCTTTGTCGCAAAAGCCACTCTCAATATGGCCTTTAACCAAGTGTCCCTAGTTTCTCTCCACCCGCAGCCTTAGAGATATTGAAGAAGGCCAAATCCCCATAAATTGGCCAACCAAGCCTTTTTTAACTCGACTAGTAGCCATTTCCTGAGGCTTACCTAGATTCACCTACACTTTCGTAATCTTATCCAAATTCTTAACAAATTTCTCACGTCTAGTTTTCAAAGATTTAATACTAGTGTTTACAACCTTAACAAAAGCAATGTCTGCTAGAGATGGTAGTGGGGAGAAAGAAGGAGGCAGGGGGGAGGGGTTTGAACCCCCTACAGTGACAACCATTTTTTAAACCAACAACGAGTACTCGAAAAAATCCTGACACATAAAAAATGTTGCTCTTACCATTAGTTGAAGATCTGAAACCCTTGAGGACTTATTCCTTCACACACACTCACATGAGCTTATGATGGGCATGTCTTCATAATACCATCTATGTAAATTGCTCGACATTGAAATTTGTTTAATATGTCGAATTTGTGTGGGTTCCAGTGATCTAAGTTTTCAGGTGAAATTATATATATATATATATATATATATATATATATATATATATATATATATATCCATGATGCATTTTTAATGATTTGACACATTTTGTAAAATGCAGGGTAAAACCATGTTAGTGTAAAATGGACACCTAGGACGTTTATGACCTCGAAATTGACTAACCCAAACTAAATATTTTGTATTTTATCATTTTACATTTATTTCTGCATTTAGAAACCAAAAACCCTCTACAATGCATAAATATTAAAAAATGTCTTGTATATGCATAAAAAAGAGTGAAAATAGGGCATTTAGAAAAATGCATAAAACAATAGCATAAGGGATTAAATTGTTTCATAAAACCCTAATTCAGTATTTTTAGAAACCCACATCCTAAAATGCACAATTACAATTAAGAAATACATGTTTTTCTTTTAAACTATAATTTATTACCTTGTGTAAAATGCACACCAAGATTCAAATAATTGTACAACCAAGTCTCAAAACACCTCTAATTTGAGTGATTCAAGTTTTTGGGGTTGTATTATAACACTTTACACTTTCATACGTATTTATATTTTCATTTCAGACATAATAGTCATTGTTGTGTAAAAGAGGAAAAATATGCCTCGTGAATTGAGAGACCAAAACAGAGGAATGTGACCGATTGGAAATGTGCGCCCATGATTCTATATAGCTCCAAATTTAGTGATATAAGTTTCAGGTTGAATTTAATAACATCACACACACACAATGCATTTTCAAATGAAAAAGGACTTTTAATTGAACCAAGATTCAACTCTTCTTCTTTTGTGTGTTTGTGTCATCTAGAATGCATTTTTCAAATGAAAAAGGACTTTTCTTTTCAACATTTTTTTTAATATGGAGGGTGAAATTGTCTTAATATAAAATGCATGCCTAGGACTCATATACATCTGAATTGAGTTATTCAGATTGTGGACTTTGTATTTTGTCATTTTGGATTTGCTCATACATTTAGTTGTGCATTTAGAAATGAAAAACCCTCTGCTATGCATAAAGGCTAAAAAATGCATTACAAATGCATAAAAATACATGAAATAGGGCATGATGAAAAATGCACATCCTAGGAAGAAAAATCCAAGCATGGTGTTAGTAATTTACAAGTTACATGGCCATGGATATGTTGTAAACCCTAAAGATTGTATATAGGGTGATTTGTGTCTCGAATTTAATGTTGAAACATACATTCTTTTGTGATTATGTGCATGAATAAATATGTGTTTTTACATTTATAACTCTAAAATGTTTTAAAAGTTACTTGAGGTTGAATTATACATATATCCCCCACCATTCGCATCATGTTTCAAGATTCTTGAGTAAAACATAAGTGTTGAGCCCACACTAAACTTTCTGATTTTGCCTTCCTTACATGTTATTGGATAGTAGCTCAACAAGTCTTAACTAGGAAAAATATAGAGATATTTACCATGACCGCAACATCAATCACGGTTGCATGATATCTTATGAAGGATTCAGGAAAATATTATCTAGGCCACAACAAGAAAGCTACTTATGATTTGGTTTCCATATCTTTTCGTGGGTTTTGTTTAAAAATATTCTTATGATCATAATGCTTTATTTGTAGGATGGTAAACTTACTATGATTACTAACTTACAATTTAACTATATTTTACAGGAATTCAATCATTTGCATAGCCATTTTGATGCCTATAGGGATATCCAAAAGACATTATAACTAAGGGAGAATTTCAAGAACATTAAAGAAAAAAAACACTAAAATCACTTGTGCTTTCTAATTTCTCAATGGTTTTCACTTTTTTAAATTATAGCAATGGATTTTAATAAAGTGCATAAGGTGGGATGACACATGCCAGCCATTTAAAAAAATGTTTACAAATTTTGGGAGGACGTACCCCGCCTATTTGACAAAATGACAATGGCAATATTGTTCCCCTTTTCTCCTCTTCTCTTATATTGGAGTCATAGCTCATCTTCCTCTCTATTATGTGTGATGTGTTTTTTGGCCTATAACAATACATTTACATGTGTGGAATTGGTTGGATATATTCTTATATTGTACTTATATTCCTTAATTGCATGTTGTTTTAATATTTAATTACAATTCCATATAATGTTACTCTAGAGGAAAAGGAAAGGAGGCTTCATAGGTTATTTTGGTGTTGAATGCAAAGGGTGATAAGAAATGTTATTTCCCTTGCATACAACAGATGGGTTTGAATAGAGAAAACATTTTTAATAACAACATCTAAAATACAATGTAGATTATTTGAGCACATTGAAGGGGGGTATACATATCATCCCCCCTGAGTGGCCCCTATATCCACGGGGGTATACATATACATATCAACAACTAAAATACATTGTAGATTTTTTTTTTATTTTTTTTTTTATTTTTTTTTAGGGTGGTTAACCAACACTGAGTGGCCCCTATATCCACGGGAAAATCCAGGTAGATCAACCCTCAACCTGAAGGGATCTACCTGCCGGCCAAACTAGCAAGGCCTAACCCCAAGGGTGTCCAGAAGATTTTACCCCATGACCTCCCGATAGGCAAGGTACTTAGCAATAGGAACTCGACCAACTGAGTTATCCCTTGGGGCTTTCCCTTGGTAATTTATTCATGATATTTTCTTATATTTATTATACTCATAAAAATTTATATCCTTTTAATATTTGTTACATACACTTAATTGTTTTGACTATTTGTAATTATAAAGAAATGGTGTCTAACGTGAAAGCTTGGGAATGTACCAAGTAGTAGTAGAAATCATATTGTGTGCACTGAGGAATATGGAGTAAATATTGTAGATCAAGTTACTCCTATGGAAGAAGATGACGCTAATAATATATTTGAGAATGATGGTATGAATATATTGATCTAGGGAAAATTTTCTCCAATGGATGACAATTTTGATGATATTCACGATGTACCTCTGATTGAGAAGCCACAACCCCCTTATGAATGCTTAAGGAGAGATCTTCTCTCTATTATATTGTTGTTAGTGAGCTTTGATGTTATTGAATGGTTTTCTAAACACTTACAGCACTCACATTTTGATGTCATCCATTAAAATGTGATTGGTTCTCATAAAGTGAATTTTGATTGTACATTTTCCTTAGGATGCCCATTTTAGACCTCAAAATTCCCCAAATGTTGTACAAAAAAAATAAACTTTATAAGAACCAATAGGATTCAAGATGATGATGTCAACCATGGGTGGTGATTCACCTTTTTTGGAGTAAAAATATTACAAAATAAAAATAAAAAACAAGAAAACTATTTTTTCAACTTGTATTTTCAGCTTATCTCCCTATGATTTTACTCAATTTTTGAGTGGGAGCACTCATTCAATGTGGAATTTAATTACTCATCCAAGTAGTACCCATGTTGCATACTTTCAATGGACCCCACAACACAAAAAATGAGAAACACATGAAAACATGATTGATCATGTTTTTCATTTATTTCTTATTTTTCATGTAGCAGGGTCCATTGAAAGTATGCAACATGGGTACTCCTTGGATTAGGAATTAAATTTTGCATCCAATGAGTACTCTTGTTCGAAATTTGAGTAAAAGCATAGGGAGATAAGTTGAAAATACAAGTTGAAAAAATAGTTATTTTTCTTTTTTCACTCTAAAAATTCATGATGTAATCTATTCTTATTTTATTATTTCCACTATTATTTTATAATAATCCTTAAGAGGCCCATTTTAAACCTCAAAAAATATCTAATGTTCTCTTACCATATCAAATAATTAACTTCACACATAACAATAATTATCTACCATTATAAAAGATATTGGAAACACATAATGAGAATTATCTACCATTATAAAAGATATTGGAATTAATTATCAAGTTATTTATGCATGTCCTAATAATCATATTATATATTATGGAAAATATGCATTGGAAACAAAATCCCCACAATGTAAAATCAACATATATTGCACTCATCAAGTAATGAAAAAGGTGTCTCTCAAGGTTCTTCATCATATTTCCATAATTTCATGTTTGAAGTGATTGTTCAAGTTACAAAGCATAGCATAGTTTATGGATTACCAAGCATGGAACAAAAGTGAAGATGGAATTCTTTAAATGCTTGCAGACGATTGTAAATCTAGGAACATCGAAGAAATATGCTCAATGTTAAAGAAGAAATTTGTAATGTTATGATTTCATATAATATAATGATGCCAATCAATTTGGAGAGATCAAGCCTATTTACTCATTGTGGCCTATTTTTGTTATAAACAATAACCTTCCTTCTTGGATGTCAATAAAGAGGGAGGACATTGTTATCACTCCACCTGATCTCTAAGGCTGAGAAAGAGTCCAAACAGAGGTAACCACAGACTAATATTTTAGCTTGGTAGCTAGCCCTACCAAACCGGAGAGGGCTCTCTCCACAAAATTACAGCCAAGAGGGCTGGATGAATTAGGGTTTTAGGCTAGGTATAAGTACAAGGGTTTGTTGTTTTAAATTGGGTAACTGGATGAGGATTAGGTCAAAGAGGCTAGGTCAGGGAAAATAAGATTAGGGCTACAGAGATTCAATGGGGCAAGGTAGGTAGAAAACCTAACACTTAGGGTTTCAGGTGAGATGGATCAGACTAATGAGGAGCTAGAAAGAGCAAGGCAAGGCAAGGCATGAATTCTTTCTAAATTGAAGAAGATGAACAAACTATGAAGGTTTTCCCAAAGGCAGCGCATGAGAGAGGAATTTTGCTTATCAACTTGAAAACCAGAATATCATAGAAATTAAATGGATCATGGAATAAAACATTCATACATAATGAGACATAAGAAAAAAAATTCTAAATTTCCATACCACAAGTATTCCAAAGAAATAGCTGCAACCTTTTCATGAATTTCCTGCCAAATACTGATTACACTAGAGTCTCTGATCAATGCAAAAACATCCAACCTTCTCTAATGAGTCAAGAGGTGAAAGATATAGGAAAAAAACAACTTCTCCCAACCTCTGGGATTGAATCCTTAAGTTGAGGAGTTGTTCCACCAAAAATTGAACTGCATACCTAAAGTGTAGGGAGGTCAAACTCACGCATCCCCCACTTCTTGTAAACTCATTCATTACATCTCATCAAGAGTTTTTACCTAATGTATTTAACCTAGGTAACTTAAAAACATCAAAATTACATTTACATCCATGAATTAAATTGTTAAAAACATCATTTTCCAAGTTGAAATTGAAAAAACTGAGAAAATTTACAAATATCAGGAAACTTAGAAAATTGGTAAAAAGCGCAACGCCGGTGTAAAAAGCGCAGTGCCAACTTCATCTCCACTTTTGAAGGGGTTCCCGGTGTCCAAATTGAGCTGAGGATAGCTCATTGGGAAGACTGTCCTATCTAGTTTCCATATCCGTGTTTTTTTCCCAAAATGGTGTTGATATGGCCCTCCAAAACTTTATTCTCCCAAGACTTGTCAAAAGTGCAACGCCAACCTCAAAAACAGGGCAAAAACATGTTTTTTGAGGTGTTTTTTGACTTTTTGACTGACCAATTGGCCCAAAAAATATTAGAAAAGTTGCTAGGGTGACTTTATTTGGCCTTCTGAATCCAATGGTGCCTTTATTTTTTTCCATTGGAGGTCCCTAGAAAAAGCGCAGTGCCCTTGAAGCAAAAGTGTAGTGCCACCCTCCAAAAACGCAGCGCCAAATTCAAGGCCACTTTTGGAGGCCTTTCCGAACTCAAAATTGAGTTCATGATAGATCGTTGGAAATATATATTTGTTAGCTACATAATGGGCCTATCTAGAACTGAAAATGATCAAGTATAGCCCCTCAAATATCAATTCTCCAAAGACTGGTCAAAACGTGCAGAATGGGGGTGTAAAAATGCAGTGTGCTCTTTCAGACAACTTGTGGAGGCCTTCCTCAACTCAAAATTGAGCTCATGATATCTCATTGGAAATCTCTCTCTGTCTAGTTATACTTTGACTTATCAAGAAAGTCATTTGGATACTCCATCAAGGAGAAAATTTGATTTTCCCAATACTACTCCAGAAGTGCAGCAACTCTCATGTAGCAACTATATTTTTAGCATTCCTCCCAAAACATAACACCTGTGTAAAAACTGAAGGAAAAATTTCTTCCTTGATCTAAGATTAAAAAAAACCTCTTTCATTTTTGTGAAATTCATCTCCATTTGGTCATAAACATACTTTGAAGCAAAATTGGCCCTATGTGTAGCAAATGATTTGTCCCTTGGAATGACTTCTTTAAAAATGATGGAGACATGATGTTTATGAGTTGGAATGGCCTAATACTTGCTGATATTACCTCCCTTATTCCTCCTCTGCTCATATGTTTGTGATTCCATAGCAAACCTTAGCTCAATGGGAAAGGAAATTAGGGTTTAGTGTAGGCAAAACAAGGGATTTGAGAAATTTATAATAATGAAGGGAAATAAATGGGATAGGGGGCTTCTAAATTCTTAGGAAAATTTTTGGAGGTAGGGAGGGATGTTTGGAAGCAAGGGAAAGTAGAATTTCAAGGATTGAGTGAGCGGAAGGGGTCCAAAAGGGAAAAACATGGGCCTAGTCTAGAAATGTGTCAAATTGTAGCAATAGGCTAGTGTTTGTGGAAAAATGATGATTTTGAGGGATAAGAGTGATGGGAAGTTTTTAGGAAGGTATTTTAAGGATATGGGAAGGTTTAATAGCATCAGGATACAAGTCTTGTTGATGATTTAACCATGGAAGGCATGGAACCAAGAAAAATTCCCTGAAAACCCTAGGAGAGGGAAATGAGCTTTCCAAGCACAATTGAGAGACAAATATGGTAAACACAAAACCACTTACTTGGAAATGATAGTTTGGAACCTGAAATTTTTGAAGACCTTTGACTATTACTACTCCTTCAAAACATGAATTTGATGGTGAAATGACCAATTTTCATGATTTTGACCCTATGACCTAATGATGCCACAACATGGAAGAATGAGCTGAATGATGAACATGATGACTATGGGACTCTTTCAACAATGAATGGCTTTACCATGATGATTTCCATTGACCATGGAAGTGAAAGTATTAGTAATTATCTCAATATCCTAATCAGTGACCAAATTTTTGCATGACCTAGTGGAATGATAAAAAAATTCATAGTGGAACCCTAATATGATGTGAAAAAGAGATGTTTTGATCATTGGTGGCAGGATGCAAAAACTAACACTAACAGACAAAATGTTGGAAATGATTGTTCCAATTATTTGTTTATAATAATTTTTTGAATATAACATTTCATTTTGTCTTGCTCATTGCATAATTTCTCACACGCACACAAAGTAGTAGTTATGTTTATTTTCAATTTAATAGGTAAGTACCAAGTTAAAGATATGAATGTATGCATTGAGCCTCTTATCAACGAGCTATGGGTTGGAATTGCTATGTGCAACATCTCTAGACCAATAGGACAAAATAAATTTCAATTCCATTGAATACTTACATGGACAATTCATGATGCACCATGTCTAACAAATTTTTGTGGTATGTAATGTACACATGAACTTTAATAGTATATAATTTTATGAAAATATAATGCATGTTTTTTAAAATAATTCCTTGGTATATATTAATACTAAAATTAATCTATATCTTGCAGGTCTTCAAACAGAGGGTAAATTTGCATGTTACATTGTGGTTCTATGATGAAATATCATCATTAAAGAAGTTTGGGGAAGGAGGTATTTTGTGAGTATATGCATTTCCTCCCTAAGAACCATAGATATTGAACTACTGAGAAACATCTTTTCAATGGAAAAGAAGAGATTGGAATAAAACCACGAATAATGACACTCACCTATGGAAGTCATAATATAATAGAAATCATCAAGGTAAGAAATTCATCTATGTCGCATAAATAATGTGTTACATTTTTTATTTGTATTGAATTATGTTCATTATATATAATAAGTATTATTGTAATTCCATTTATGTTTCAGAAATATCATCAAGGCCTTAATGGGTTTCCACAAGGAGTGAAAATTTTCCCTATATATTTTAGTAAGTTGTTGTACTGTGAGCGCCGACAAATACATCATTTGTTTGATACAATGCATATTTGAAAGAATGTAACAAAATCGTTTTGGAGAATATTGGATGGAAGGACTAACAAAAAAAAGTGCAAAAAGTTGTAGTGGATTTTAGGAAGCTAATCATGCAATGCAAAATGTGATTCATTTAAATAGTGATTGACACCAAGGTAGTCTTCCATAGTTATTTATAAAGAACAAAGCAATGTTGTAAAAGAGTTCAATCAGAAAAATTAAATTTTCCATAGGAATTTCTTCAAAAATATATAATATTAATGAAGAAAGGTGAATTTGGTGGGGTAAAAACTCATGGCTGGCATACCTTCATTAGGGTAATCATTTTGTCATATTTCTATGTTGGTATACATATTTTTATTAATTTTTTACTTACTTTTATGTTACAATATATTTTACCTCTAATGTTTATAATCGTTCCTTTTTTCTTCCCCTGATCGGAGTGGCTATCAAGGGGACCCTGAAGGTTCAGGGTGCGTCCACTGCCTCCAACTACAATTAAGGTGAGGTGGCATGGCCATCCCACCCCATGCACTACATATGCAATCAATCCTTTCCAAATTAAATACTATGGCATGTTCTTGTTTGTTTCATAGCTATGTTTGGAGAGACTTAGCTCTCTAGCGCATACGGTATGCTGTAGTCCCTTTCCTGTCGTAGGTGGGATTAATCTCTTGGACTACTGACAATGATGGGTTTGCGTGTATGGAAATGATTATAAATACATGGGTTACATCTCTACCTCTTTCTGAAAGTGAGGTTTCCTGCCTTAGACAATGGAGTCAAGTTGAATTGTGCCTGCAAGCATCTCAATATGGTTCATGTATACAGAAAGACCTGGTGCTTGCAGGGGAATTTGAATGGTGGATTAGTTATTGACTATGACTGCATTGAAGGGATTTTGTACTAGATTGTCTATATTTCTCTAAATTTGGTGGTTGTAGTTGCAAAAGTTACCTCCCTCTCTCCAGCATATGTGCAATTGATGGCTTAGGCATCATTGGTTACTTCCATCAGGGTATTACCTATTCCTCCCAAATCCATTCATATTTATGTCATTTATGTATATATTTGTTGCAAGTTAGCTTGTTTCATTGTATCTCTTAGTGGTTTGCATTGTGGCCTACTTTGTGGTGGCCTCTAGATAATGAGTAACCCTGCCTGAGGATTTTCACTTGCCTCTTTGTTTATTTGTCCTATTATTTTTTTGTTTTCTTAGACTACCCCATTCATTCAACAATTCTTGACTTAGTCCTCTTTTTGGTTTTCCCAGTTCCTTTAATTTCTCTCCTAGACTGTTGGGCCCTATCTTTTGTGCCTATTTTTGTTCCCATTGGTGTGAATTGTGCCCCAGAATCACATGTGTAGTTGTCAGGGGGGTGGTGTTCATGGCTCCCAGGGAAGGCCACGAGCCCAAGCCCAAGCACAAGAGGCTATGTCTATCTTTCATTCAGCTACCTCTCTCGAAATCTACAAAGATATTTGCTAACTCGAGAGCCTCGCCACTAATTACCATCAAGCTTTCTTATATTTTGAAATATTGGAGGAGGTGGCCCACTAGGTTCCCAACCCTAGTCATACCAGGGGAAGATGGAGCCAATACCTGAACTCCATCACCCTTCATTGACATATGAAAACCCTCCTAGACAGGGTTTTGAAAGAGAAGAATGCGGACCAAAATGTTATTATTTTTGCATTGAATGACATTTAGTGAGTCTAGTGATATCAACATTCATGCTTAACGAGTATGGATGCACAACTAGCACACCTGGAGAGTCAACTCCAGTGTGAAATTAAGCCTTCACCTCCCCTAGGGACCAGTGCCTGGGGTCCACCTCCAGTGACCTCCTCAAACTCATGATTTTATGTTATGGCTTGCATTAGATGTTCTTTATATGCAGTTCAATAAATGGTAGGCTTGATTGTAATAAAAAACTGGTGTAATTTATTTTCGTTAGACTTACCCCTACAGAAGCGATCAATATATTTGGTTTCCCTCATAGCAGATTGAGACCACTTATGGTCAACTCTGAAATAGAAATATTTTTCTTGTATATGTATTTTGAAATTTTGAGGTAATGCCAATTTAAATCTACAAAAAAAAATCCTTTTTCTTGCAATATGTTCTATCTTTGTCTCTTTGAGACAACTTTGACAACAACATAAAACATGTTATATATTATCCTAGAAATTGCTTGAGGTAAGTAATGATTTATATGTAAAATGTTAGTTGTAGAGCTTGTTGACATGTGTTTTACTTGCAATGTATATATGTTTTTTCTTGAAACTTGTGATTTTATTACATCACATGTAAGTGGTTGTCATATAAAGAAATCCATAAAGAAGATTTAAAATATTGGAGGATTGAAATTTCTCAACTAATATGTGAAATGTGAAAATACCTACCTCCAAGAACACTACCCCTTACATCGAGTTGAGAAGATTGAAAAGTGTGGACCTATACACGCAATGTCAATGTGGATGATGAAGATGCATTTGAAATCATTGAAAGATTTTGTTAGAGAAAGAGCATGTCTTGAGGGTTCTATGGTGGAGTGTTATATGGTATATCAATCCTTGATGTATATTAGTCAATATCTTCCTAAATAAGCAGAAAATATGAATGTGCTTCACATTTGGGATGTGTTTAGCCCTCAACAACTTCTTTTTAACTTTTAACAAAATAAAAATACCCCACTAAATTTTGAAATTAATATCATTTTAATATCACATTCTCTTACCCCTCACATTTGGAATGAGCTGAGCCCTCAACAACTCCCTTTAAAAATTTAATTTTTAAGAAAACCAAAGGCCATATTATATTTGGAAATTAATGTCATTTAAATGTCATATTCTCTTACATTTATAAATTTGATGGAGTGCTTCACAAGTCAGATCACTTATTATTTTTGGTTTTTTACTTTCTTTTTTATTTTACTGGTCTTTATAGTTAAGTATTTTGGTTTATCTTTTTTAATGTATGGATTTGATAATATAATGACTTTATAATTAAAAGGTAATTGTTGCGATTAAAAACATGTTGGGTGAATTATCTGAATTTTGATGGTTGTTTAATGATCATGGTTTTGGAAATAAGCTTGTGTCATTTTAAAAGCTAACGGTATGTCGTATTTTTCCTTGAATACACGTTTACACGGAGAGAAAATTACTATTTTTTCTCTCCGCTCATTCAATGTTGTTTACGCGTTTGTCAAAACTTATTGAAAGTGTCATACTTTTCTTTCCTTAAATTTGAATTTCAATAAGTTTCAACATTTTAATCAAAATTTGGTTTTTGGTGCATAATTGAATTATCGAGACATTTTGTTAAGTTGAAATAATTTAGCTAAAAAGTTAAATCGTAAAATGATTATCTATAATTTAGAAAATATATTATTGAAGAGTAAAGATGAGTAGGTAAATTTCAAATTGGAAAATGCATCATTTTTTCTAAGCCCTTGACATTTGTTAAAAAACAATGTATTTTTATAATTCAAAAATACAATTAACAAATTTGAAAAATTCAAAATTTCAATTAACATTTAATCATATACCATTTAAATTGTATCTCAAAAAAATGTATATAAAAATTTTAAGATAAGTTTATGGTTTCCATTTTGGATAAACCATCTAAATTTACAAAGCAAAAACTCTCATTTAAAAATAACTTTTATATGTTTTTCTCTTCTACAAATTTTATTGTTTACTGGCTTGAATAATGATGTTTTTGGTTTTACCTATCTATACACTCACTTTAATTAGTTAGACTGATAGGCTTTTCTTTTGAATCAATCCAGCTTACCTTTTCATTAACCATTTTCATATTACTGTGACATTATCCAAACACAATTACACGGATATTTCTTATAACCATGACATTTTTCCGACGCCCTCTTCCTGTTACGCCCTATGTTACGCTTTCCACTCTTGCCAGGTCGATATTAATAAAGGATTATGGGTCGATGTTAATAATAACGGATTTTTCGGTAAGGTCCCGACTTTCAAGAAGAGTGTTTTGTGAACATTGATGGGAATGTGCAGATCGAGAAAAAAATGCCATCGACACCCTCCCCTAGATCGCATCCCCGGACTCTGGATGAGTCACCGACTTCCCCAACTGTGAACCTTGTAGCACCTAGAGCAGGAAATAGCCTTGGAGTTGTTGTGGGTGCTAAGAAGGACAAGAACCAGTCATCTTCCTTATTGGGTGTTATGGTGGGTGTTATTCCAGGTGGGTTTACTGGATTAAGTGCAGTCTCTCAATTGTGATTCTATTTATAAAAAAAAGGATTGCCAAGATGAGGTCATGTGCAGAGCCCCAAAATTGTAGTTGTTGCATTCTGCTTTGGAGTTCAAGTTATTGAAGAATTTTTTATGGGGACATAATGTTGCGGCCACGACCAATGATACACAGAGCTGAATGAGTAGTGGTACGAGTGATGTACATGTGGTGGAGGTTGGTAACATGATCATCTCAATCCAAGTTCTTCGTTATGTTATGAATTATTTCATTGAGGAAAATGTTACAGGGCGTGGGGGATTTGGTGTGGTCTACAAAGGTGAGCTACATGATGGCACTAAGATTGTTGCGAAGAGAATGGAGGCAGCGGTTATGAGTAGTAAGGGATTATATGAATTTCAAGTAGAGATTGTTATTCTTACAAAGTTTCGTCGCAGACACCTTCTTTGTTGCATTTATGGGGTATTACATCGAGGGAACTGAAAGGCTTTTGTTTTATGAATACATGCCTCAAGGCCCTCTCAGTCACCATTTTTTTTATTAGGAAAAGCACAATCTGAAGCCATTGGATTAGAAAAAGAGATTCGTTATTGTATTGGATGTTGCAATAGTGAGTATCTTCACAGTTTGTTTGGCTCGCAAGAGTTTTATTCGAGGTCTCTGATGTGCCCACCTGGTTATCTGCTCTCGAATATTTGACCACTATGTAGGTTCAAGTGGGTTGAAATACAACATAAACTAAGATTTACTATCTTTTCGAACTAACTGGTTTTTTCATTATGTTTTCCTTGTTTTATAGTGTGATAGAAAACAATAATTTAAATGGGAAGCTTCCTTCAAAAGTTTTTAGCTCGCTGCAACTTCAGGTAGTGTGAGTGTATTTAATATTTTATTTGCAATATCATCAATGTTACATTTTTCAAAGATCAAACTTGAACATTCAGTAATCTTTGTTTTTCCAATGGCGTAGGATTCTCTCCAATAATTATATAGATGGGACTCTGTCAATTATGGAAGGAACTGTCAGCTAGCAGCGAAAATTCATAGACCTTCGATACAACAACATCACAAAAGTTATGTTGGGAAAAAAGCTTACTAATATTTGGGCGTAATGATTTCCATGATAACCCTCTGAACTGATTCATGTGGATTTCTTATTCATCTATATGTATGAGAAATCTTGTAGTATCTACAAGACTAGCAAGAAAAAAAAAAGTGTATATGTGAAACTTTCTGACAATTAAACGATGCAATTTATTGAAGGTTCCCTACTTATATTCCAAAGTTGTAAGCCATCAATTTTTTAATGTGACCATCTGTTTTTTTTTAATGCAGACTTGAAGGTAAACTGGTTTGTGATTCCTAAACATTCATATCAAATAGCCCGATATGTCGCCTTGTTGAAGGTGCTCATGAGACTTCCTATCACACTGATATGGTGCATTACAGAAATGATAACACAAACATTAAATATTTAGTGAAAGTTGATCCTCAGATTTGTTAGTGTGCAATACCGTATTTGGGCACGATGGTCTTAAAATCTCCCTCTTTTTCAACTTTTATGAATATTAACATATTTCAAAAACTAGAGAAATCTCTATGGACTAGATTAAACTTGACAACTGGGTTAGTATATCTCTATTGCATGTGGTTTGATGCCAACATGTATGTGAATATAACAGTCTGGCTTTTTCCACTGCCCGGCAGGAAGTATTTTGAGCAATTGGAAATCATAAATCTTGGTTTTTCCTTAAGCAATCACAAATACAGACCACCAAACAAATTTGGAAGCTATTATTTCATACCATCATGTTTCATATTTTTGGAAGGTGAGAAAATTTAACTAAGTCCTGGTTATCGAAAAATGTGGAGTCTTTTAAAGTTTAGTGTACATATGCATGAAATATTTTGCTGGCTATTTCATTTCAGAATTGTCGAGGTCTCTAAATACATGGGCAATAATTGGAATACCAGTTGGTGCATGTTGGAAATATTAATTCCAACTGCAACTGTGCAGGAGGACGAAGAGACAACAGCAGCAGAAATTTTTTGATTTTATTTACACTCCATCTCGCATTTAAACCCTGAAAAGTTCAATTTTAGGTTCAAAAGGCCGTAGCTTATGTTTGTTGTGTTTGCATTCAAGTTCGTGGTCTGCACCACGTTACCTCCCACCATTTGTATTTTGATTTAAAAGGGCCACTTCAAGTGTTTGTGGAGCCCATAGTCCACATTGACAAGACCGCGGGCCAATCAATGCCCTATCGCATAGAATGGAGCTGACGTGGATCAACCCCAAATGGATGCGATAAAAAAATAATTTCGCAAATTAAGTTTTATCGCGCGTCCGGATGCTGACATCGCACCAGCCATAAATGGATGGGATAAGCATTCATCAAATCCACTTGAAGATTGTTTGAAGTCCGTTGGGGTCCACCATCAGCCAATAGCACATCGTCACACTTGTTAACGTTCGCCCATATCAACGGGCACGATTATCGTTGATCTTAGATCAACAGTAACCTGTGGGCACAAGTGGTCCATTATTTAAAGCCGAGGGGTACCTCCGTAGTTGACTTCGGACATTATGCTTTGACCGAAAATCGACAGTGGATATTCACTGCGGGAGCACAACGATGATGGTCAATCCAGACCATGAGGTGCCTCCGCAGTGATGCACTATGAAGACTAAAATGGCCTGCGTGTTGATTAATGAAGTATGTGTCATTTTGATAGGCCAAGTACAGGTTGTTGAAAAACTGCATTGAATTAGATTAGGTTTTACTGGCCACGACAAATTTTCATATATGTAATGCAATTTTTGTTTTTACATAGTGAGTTAGACAATTAGACTGTTAGACTGTGTGTGTATTGTTTTGTAATGCCCGAAGGCAAAAAGAGAGACAGAGAGAAAGTATTGTAACAATGTGTTTGTAGCAGCTAATCCTTTTTGAAATTCTAGAACTTCGTTATGAAGACAAAATCTTCATTTTGTAATAGATTTCTATGTTTAATGAAATAGAAATTTTTAAAGCATCTCTGTCCAGATCTTTTGCATTGGATCTATGTGTTTGAGTTGAGGAATTTTATTTCCTCTGTGCATTTGGAATCATTCAGAAATTCCAACATGGTATCAGGGCTAGTCCAGGCTCTTTGAAGTTTGTCAAAGAAGCTGAAGGAAGAAGAAGGAGCTTGTTGCAGCTTTTGACCAGCAGAGTGAAGGCTCAGCAAAACTAAGCTATTTTACAAAAACAGAGTTTGTTGTGTTTGCTTTAAAAATACAATCCATAGAATTTTAAGAAGAAAGTTTTTAGAAATAGAGTTTATCTCTCAGCAGAGAGACAGTTTCTTTAAAAACACAGTCAATTTTTTTTTTAAAAGCATAGTTCAGTAAGCTAGCTATGGCAGGAGCTAACACAAGCACGAGTATAGGAAATACTCAACTCCCACAGTTCAATGGGAAGAAATATGACTATTGGCCAATCACAATGTGAGCCTTGTTTGCCTCTCAAGACTTATGGGAGCTTGTTGAATATGGTCTAGAAGAACCAGCAAATTAAAATGCATTTAATGCCTTAACACAGGCAGAGAAGGATTCGTGGAAGAGTAATAGGAAGGACTCAAAATCCCTCTTCTATATCTATCAAGTAGTGCATGAAAGTGTATTTCCAAGGATTGCATTAGCTAAGAGGTCCAAGGATGCATGGGATACCCTCCAGATAGCCTACCAAGGAATGGAGAAGGTAAAGAATGCAAAGCTTCAATTAATGAGAAGGGATTTTGAAGTTATTTGCATGGAGGAGTCTGATACAATAGACTCATTCTTTACTCTACTGATTGGGTTGGTTACCCAAATGAGATCTCATGTAGAGACAGTAGAAGAGAGAAGAATAGTGGAGAAAGTGTTGAGGAGCTTACCCTAAATGTTTGATGTGATAGTCACAACCATTGAAGAGACAAAGGATCTCTCAAATTTTACAGTTGATGAGCTTCATGCATCATTGATGACACATGAACAAATATTGGGAAGAAAAACAAACTCATCTTTGGAGCATGCCTTCAAGACCCAAATTTCCTTTGGAAGCGGAAGAGGTCAAGGCAGAGGAAACTACAAAGGAAAAGGAAGAGGCAGAAGCCAAAACAAAGGAAGAAATAGCCCTGGAAATACAAGTGGAAGGGGCAGCAACCAAAGTCAGAATCAAAGACAAGGTAGCAACCAGCAAGCTGGACAAAATCAAGCACATGGACAAAGGTATGATAAATCCCAAGTCCAATGTCATTGTTGGCGAAAAATAAGGTCTCGCGGGCAAGACCCAGGTTCACAGGGTTGTAGCCAACAAGGGTCCGGTGTAGTCTAGTAACACGCCGGCATTTTCACCCTGCTCTGAAAGAACAGAGCGTCTCACCCGAGGCGTGCCGCGACCACATAAGAAAGGGGAAGAAAGAGTAGAACATACCCGAACACAACGAGTTGAAGAGCGTAGGCAGGAATCGGGCAAGGAAAAAATCACCGAGCGCGAGCGGAAGGAGCAACGGATCGAACCCGGCAACGACGGAGACAGACGCGCGAACGATGAAATCGTAAATACAATCCTTCGCGGGGCGATTTATTTTATAGAAAATAGTTAGTAGAACTCTTTTCTAAAAGTAAGTTTGGCCGAACTAACGGTTATTTGAAATTTTTTAGAAGTTAGTAGAAATTTTGTTGTCGGTTTTCCAATCTGCAGCCAAAAACTCTGTTCACTCGCGCCATTAGTGTGCGTCGGTCTAAACGGAATCAAGAGTTGGGCCAAATTTTTTAAGAAATTTGGTAGGAACTATTACACCCTTAGTAGAACTTTATAAAATGTTCGAAGTAGAACTATGTAGAAAAAAATCTGCCCAGATTCTCACAAAAGTGTAACTTGACTTCATGTTTCTCCCTGGTTACAAATTTTGTTAGCATATTTGCAGGATTCTGGCTAGTGTGTATCTTTTCCAGCTTCAACTCTCCATCTTCCAATACTGACCGTATGAAATGGTACTTGAGATGTATGTGTTTAGTCCTGGAATGAAATGTTGAATTCTTTGCAAGATGAATAGCACTTTGGCTATCACTGTATAGTGTGCCCATATCATGCTTCTTACCCAATTCATCCATAAACCTTTGTAACCAAATCATTTCTTTACTAGCCTTTGTAGCAGCAACATACTCTGCTTCTGTTGTTGAAAGTGCAACAACACTTTGGATTTTTGAAACCCAACTGACAGTTGTTCCACCTACAGTAAATACATACCCTGTAGTGCTCCTCCTGTTATCTTTGTCACCTACCATATATGCATCAACATATCCCTGTAGAGAAATGTTTTAACCACCAAAGCACAATGCTTGATTTGTGGTACCTCTCAAATATCTGAGAATCCATTTCACTATCATCCAGTGTTCTTTTCCTAGATTTTTCA